>JABCKD010000373.1:0-117776 GCA_013186415.1 Fusarium sp. NRRL 66088
TCCGTGCCCCACTTCTAACACTGGCACCCGGGGAACTGACTCTCTAGTCCCGTTAGCATGGATATATTGCCCTAGTTTCCCGCCATACCCGCAAGTGCCCGACCCGCCGTTTCAACGAACTGTTCTAAACAGAGCCTAGCCGAACTATTAAAGAATGGCGAGGGTAAAAAATGTCTGCTAAATCAGCCATGTAACCCTTCCAGGACTCGTATTTCTTTTGTCAAGACGACGGGTTGGAAGCTAAAGGCCTGGGGCGTTCAGGGATATTTGCCCCTTGGTTACAACCCGTTCTTTGACGATCATCAAAGCCTCGAAGATTACCCGTGTGCCGTTTCATTTTGGCAAATGCCGCATCCATCGTCTCGGAAGCGACCAAGGGTCCCCTCCCCGGGATAATCAACGGCTGCGGTCCGGGCAACCGTTGCAGCGAACTAACGCGGAGCAATGTTACCCTAAGAAAAGCAAACCGCCAAGGGGCGACTGAACAATAGACTTGTTTGCTTCGTCCTTTCTCTCTTTGGAAAGGAAGGCGCTTATCACCTAAAGTAGTTGGCGTTAGAGGTCTTGCTAACGGGCGTTTGGATTCTCGACCGAAGGGTTGGAAGTGCTTACGTTCATGGCTGATGCGTCCTTGTTTTCTCAAAGAGCTATCATGTTTTCCCCTGCATCTTGGAAACTACCGATGAACGGATGGTCCCCTGGATATCATCAAGATCCGTGCGGTGGCCTAGAAGATTCGTCCAGACCGAACCACACCATGTAACCCAGATCAACCAGGTCTGGGGCTCCTGTGGCAAACGCACCAGCCATTGTCTCCCGTAAACCGAGTCGTCGCTACCAAAGACACGGAACCGCAGGATTTTCGTATATTTCTGGGTCCCGGGTTCCCCACGAAAGAGCTCTTGAGGAACACATATGTTTCGTTGTTTCCTCCCTGTGAGATTCGAAATCCTTTCGCATACGGTTTCCTTTTTGCGAGAAGAAGTAGAGCTTGCCCATCATGGAAATTGGAGGACAAGCCCCGATGGCCTTGGCCGTCATGTGGGCCTTTACAGTCATGACTTGGATCTTTGTTGTTCTTCGTCTTTACACGCGAGCGTTTATTATGAAGCAAATCGGCGCTGATGATCACGCTTACTGGCTGAGCGGCGTGAGTATTATCTACACTCTGATCTTGTGTGTGTATTTGCTAACTTTTCTAGATCTTGATTCTGTTCTATACAATCTTTGTCCACATTTCAGCTCAATATGGCTTCGGCCAGACCATGCCCGGCCTGGATGCCGGCAATGAAGCCTTCGACAATGCTGCCATGGCAATCAAGTATGAGATGATTGGTCAGACCTTTGCCGTCATTGGTATGGGTGTGGCAAAGACATCTCTTGGTCTATTCTTGCTTCGCATCGTCGTTGAGCTGTGGCACCAGATCGCCATCTGGATCGCCATGGTGTCGCTCATGCTCGTCTCTGTCATCACTGCTATCGTCTTTTGGGTTCAGTGCATCCCGGCCGAGAAGATTTATGATCGCATGCGAGTCGAGGGCGTGTGCAACATTGACGTGACTCCATTCGCAATCCTTCTTGGAGGTAGGACTCACATCACCCCCCTTCTTCTATCCTCCTTTGCCTGACACTTTGTTCCAGTATGGTGCGCTGTCGTCGACTTTTTCTTCGCCATCTTCCCTTGGATCTTCATCTGGGGTTTGAACATGAAGTACAGGGACAAGATCACCATTGCTGCTAGTATGAGCTTTGGTGTAGTGTAAGCATCCGTCAACCTTAATCTGCTACCTCCTCTGACATGTCATAGCGCCGGAGTCTGTGGTATCGTCCGCACCTACGAAGTTGCAACCGGCTTCACAGCCAATTACACACGTAAGTTTACCCACAGACACTCTGTAGTCCCAGCTAACGACTTTGACAGTCGACACTGTCCCCTTGATCATCTGGTCCGCTGCCGAAATGGCCGTCACCCTCATGTGCATCGGCATCCCCATCCTCCGTCCCCTCTGGCGCCGAACGTTTCACGGTTCCAAATACTCCACCGAAGGATCATACAAGAAGCAAGGCGAAGGCAGTGATGGCCCGAGCTACAACCTTGGCAGCCTGCCTCGTAGCAACGAAGCGAACCAGTCGAACAGAGGATTCCCCAACGCGGATCCAAAGTTGGGCATCCGAGGCCCTAGCACCATCACTCGTATCGCGGGCGACAATAAGAGTGATGAGTCTATACTGGGGCCTGAGTATCGCACTGGCCATGAAGGGGATGGAGGCATCTGCGTCAAGCAGGATGTTCAGGTCAATTGGACAAAAGGGAATCCAGTTTAGCCTTAGACATAGAGCTACAAAAGGTTGGGACTTTGGGGGGGTTTATAGGTAAAAAGGTGTTCTCGGATGAGCTGGCACGCTCTCCATTGGTTTTAGGCTTCATAGATCTTAGATAGACATCGAAGACCGCTGCCATTTTTTCTGTCATTTATTAAAGCGACATGATCTTAACGTGTGAATCTCGTGCATCGATTCACATTCCATTGCCGTACCCCATTCCCCCCTAGACCACTTCTATCAGCCCCGTAGGGTCAAATACCATGCTCACACAACCGACAGCCTCAGATGCTCTTCTCAACAAGTCATTACACTCCCGGTGCATCCTTCTTGCTTCGTTTGACCGATAACAGGTTCTTTCCTCTGCCGCCAATACGTCCAATAGCCTGAAGAACGGCTGGACGATCTCCAGGTCTGACTGTGCGTTTGGACATGCAGAGTGGTCTAGCGCATTCTGCAAGAGAGCCGTGGCGGCGGCGAAGAACGGGTGGAGTAAGATCCTGTTGGTGGTTTAGTAGAGAACTGTTGATAATGAAAGATCCTTACCAGACACAAGCATAGTCTCCATGTGGTATCAAATGCATCAGACGAACCGCTTTTCTCGACTCGATGATACAGTCACTTTCAATGGGTGCGAAAGTAGCCTGCATATCGGACCCATCGTTCACTACGAGTTGCTGCCTTTGTGGTAAGTGTCGATTGACCATGATAAGACAGTTGATGTAAGTGAATCGCAGGATAAGTACGTGCAGGGCCTCGGGCGACAGAGGCATTGTAACGTGGTCGCTATCTAGATCAATCTCAACACCGCTTCGCCAATATGATAATATCGAGTCAAGTTCTTTCGCCACTGATGCTTTCTGTGTCTCGGACTGTTGTGATGCCTGAACCGAGTACAGTCGCTTGTAGACCTGCCCCTGAATCACAGCAAGTCCGATGCGGGATTTGAAAAGGTCGATTGTGCAAGGTCCATCGCGGTTAAAAGGCAACTTGGATAGAATGCCCGATGGCAACTCAACATCCATGTCGTCGTCATCTTGCGAAAAAGGTTGCCCCATCCGGAGACTGATGTCTTTGTCTAGGAAGTAGGCAATCCAAAACACACGTCTGCGCTGCTCGTTCTGCGCTTCGGTAAGGCCGTTGTCGCGAGTTTTTCGGTGTAGTCCCATGGCCTGGGCCAATCTCACTGCAGCAGCTGTGAGAACAGAGGCGGGATGCGAGTTTGCTGATCCTTGAAGTACGACAGCCATGCCGACCAAAGCTTGAACTGCCGGTAAGCTGTTATGCAAAACATTGAGCTCTGCAACAACTGCAAGTGCATTGTGACAATATCCGCATGCTTGTGCACTTTCAGATCCCGTATCAAACATGCGCATCGAGCGGAAACGATGTGCTAGCGATAGAACAATGTTAATGCATGCCCACCAACCTGGACTGCTTGGACTCGAGGTTAAATAGTGGTGGTCAAACTTCTGCAGGAAATCTTGCTCATCAAAGAGTGGGAAGAAGCGATTGAAACTCTTGAAGGTATCCATTACTAAGTCGAGGGCCACTGGCTTTGTCGGGAGTTCCTGAAAGGTGGGCAAGGAGAATGGACCCAATGCCATGCCGACAGTGAAGGATGGAGATGGGCGTAACGGAGACGAAGCGGAGTTGAGTATTTCCGTCAAGTCTTCTGGCATCATGTTGTTTCCACCAAACCAAGAGGAAGGGAAGATGTTCGTTACCCTTTGGGGAGGACTCGCAACGACTATATCTGACTGTGGCTGTTTTTCCGAGCTCTCTAAAGGCTCTAGATCCATGGTATCCTCTTCTGCAGGGGCGTTTCCTTCAGTGGATTTGGCGCGTTGGAGAGCCTTTTCCAAGACGTTTTCCATGTTTTGAAGTCTTTCTTCCAACTGGGCAATGTACTTGTATCTGCAGAGATGTTAGTCAAGAAAAAAGCTCGGACATATCAGACATACCCAGCTGGTCTCCGGGGCTTTCGTTTCGTGGAGATGGGGGTGAAGTGGCATTTTGTCTTGTACTTTGTGCATTGTGCGCAACCCTGTTTTGTCGGCTGGCATCGTATCTTTTTAATCCGACACATATCGCAGGCCTATCAAGCTGTTAGTTTCCTTCATAAAAGATGAATCTGCACCATTTACCCTTATCATTGGCCGTTGAGACTCTGCTGGTTCAGCAGACGGCCCTGAAGCTTGGGTGTCTCCCCCCATTTTTGGGGCTGGGGATGGTTGGCTTAGAGAAATGGCTCAATCCTGACTCTGAATTTCCGATAACAGGCACGGCGATGTAGTCGGCAGTCTTGGCATGAGGTTGTGATAGAGAAAGAAGAGGGAGATGACGGGATGATGAGATGAGTGAGTTCACGTGATCACCATTGCCGTGATTATAAATCAACAATCATGCCAAGCTTCATTTGAACGGACACAATCGCACTAAGATTTGTTTCCGGTTTAGAGCTAGGCTCGTGCTGCTCCTGGCTGAGATCTTATCAAGATATTCGAAGAGCAGGATGAAGATATTAGGGAAGAGAGGGACGCTGCTGCTGATGATATAGGATGCTTTCTTATCTTTTTATACTCGGCCGTTATGTTTTCTCGGGGCTATTAACATAACCTGTCTGAGATTTCGCTCGGCTGCTGAAAGGCGTTATGCCCGCCTATCAAGGACCGTTATGCTTGGTTATTGACAACCGTTATACTTGCTGTTCCAGTCTTATTGTTGTTAATCTCTGACTAATACATGTTCGGCTCACCAGAGAACGTCTAGAACTGTATGGCTCTAGCTACGGTGACCGTGAAAGTAGTACTGGGTAACAACCTTAGAACTTGGTATATCCCTGCCCCTTGACAAAAGTCTGCTGCCATGGCCCCTGAGAATCTCCTTCAGCAAGCTTGGTGTAAAACTCTCCATGAGCAGCACCATCAATGGCAGCGGAAGCACTCGAACCATCCGCCTTTCGCTCATCAGCGTAGTAAAACCTGGTTTAAATCAGTAATTGAGTCATGTAGGATAGAAGAATAGCACGCACTTGAATCCCTTGCTACCGTACGCCTCAGCAGCGCATTTAATGAAGTGAGCCGTCGCGGACTTTCCAACGCCAAGATCCATGAGTGAGACGATGGTGTTGTCGTTGAGGAAGTTTTCGGTGTAGATGAAGGTGCGAGATGCAGAACCCGGGAGCTCCTCAAAAGCGAGGGCGGCTTGCTGAGCTGCTGCAAAAGCACTGGTGGTGTTGATGGCCAAGTCACGGGTAAAGGCCTTGAGATCAAGGCTGAGGGGATTCTTGGCATCGTTAGGAGTCACAGCAGCGGCTTTTGAGACAAGTGTCAGTGATGCGGCAAAGGACAGCAGTAGAAAGGGGCAGTACCGTTGTAGACCACGACACCTGGGGTGCCGAGCTGTGATTTAACGGTCGAGAAGACCTTGGCCACGGACTCTGGGTCGCTAAAGTCGCTGCGAATGTGCAACTGGCTGGGAGTGCTGTCTTCTTCCTTTAGGCTTCGAGCAGCAAGGGCAATTCTGTAGCCCTTGGCTGCAAATGCGCGGCCAACATGCTGTCCAATGTTGGAGCCAGCTCCAAGAATGAGGGCGACGGGAGAGTTGGGAGCCATTTTGGAGGATGTACTTTACTTGGAGAGCGGAGAATGTGAAGGGCTGGAGGAGGATAGAGGAGAATGAGATGCAAGAAATATTGGAGGGATATTGCAAGATGCAATGCATATTAATATAGTCAATAGAGTACACCATCATCCAATAGCTATCTCATGCTGCATGATGATCTCGTAAGGTAGTTCTGTAAGTGGTTGATGTCAGCGCCCGGAACGGACCTTACGAAGCCTCCGGAGGCTTGCGCCAAGATAATTGGCTTTTGTCAGCAGGATGACACCCACCAGAACTCTTCTTCTCGGGCCAAGAGTGGGATCTAAGACATTGAGAGATCTGATTGATAATGTTTGTATCTTGTAGCGAGCCGCGCCAATTCATCTCGGCTGCAATGGTGATCTCAATGGTATTTTGCAGTGTCGTAGGTGTCATATCGCAAGCTGGAACGACCACCTTGGAATATGGTATGCTGCTGACGAAGCCACACAGAATATTATAAAGAATTGGTAATTTCACGTGGCTGAAAATGTCGATGAGGAGCCAATGAAGAAAGCAAGCCATTCTAGTAGAAATGATGCGACAATGATGATTCTGCATTCTGAGTGCCAACATTTGCATGTCCTTGGCATATTGCCAACTGATGTCATCCAACCAAATACCTACAATTCCAGCCTCATTCTCGGCTTTCAAGACAATTCTTCCTGACACTCTCGTTAAAGCTCGTCCAACCACTCCGTCCGAATCGCTTCAACAATTCCACCTCCCTTCCAGTATCAACCTTGCATAAATTGTATTCTTGAGATAGATCATCAGCCGGCCAAGCCTTGGACGGATCCAACTGTCGAAACGCAGCAAGCCAGCTATTGAAGTTGAAGGGACCTGCAAATCCCAACAGCCGTTCCCCCTTGACATCTTCTTGAGCGAGAGCAGCGATGTGAAGCAGCGCCGTGTCCTCCACGTTGATGTACCACGAGGCACCAAGCTGCTGCAGATCCTTGTAATGATCAGGATCCTTCCAGAAGTCTCGTACCCATTTTCCAGTACTTCCCGGCTGCTTCGGGTGAAGAATCGGCCCAACGTTGGCAGGGAAGCACTGAATTGATGATGAACCTGGGATTCTCCGTCTTTGCAAATGCCCAAATCTCCTGTTCGGATTGAGTTTTGAGAGCCGCGTAGACGTCCCAGACGCGATCAGACTCGTAGGGAGATGGTCGCCATGCGCTTTCAACGGCCGGTTCGTTCCACATGCCTGAATGGAGTGTGACCTCCTTGCCGTTGATAACATTGGATATGGCTCGGTCGCTGCTTGTGAAGACGAATCGCTTGACTGTTGGCTCCGAAGCCGCGGCTGCAAGCAGGTTTCTCACGCCCTGGACCATAGGCGTGATGACTTTGTTGGGATCAGCGTCGAAAGACATGTCTGTCGCGACGTGGACAATGCCATCAACGCCTTGGACAACGTCGTTCCATGCATCTGCGGCAGTGACGTCTGCGACAATCACAACTTTGAACTGACCGGAAGGGTTGCGCTCTTGCATGGCTTGTGTGATCCAGTCTGCCTTGTCTGAATCTCGGACTGTGCCGCGAACTCGGTAGCCTAGACCGAGGAGATTATTGGCAATGTGAGAGCCGATGAAGCCATTGACCCCAGTGACAAGTACCAGTCCCTGGGGAGGGACAATAGCCTGAGATTGATTCATGATATAAAGTGCCAAGTGAGAAGAGAATAGATCCAAGAGATGTGATTAGGGATTGAGGTTGTGGTGAATAAGGGGCGGAGGCTTGGATATCTCGAAAACGGCGGGCAAATATGTTGTTAATATAGATTGCTATTGCTAAACTCCGAAAGCATCGTCAAGAGACTTAGTAACCAGACAAATGGGATATTTCGTATACTTGTCAGATTATTCATGGTTCAAGAGACGTCATTCGACATATATTCTGTTATTTCGCCTCATCCGGAGGCACGGAGCGGACCTCTCGAGAGCTCCGGCACTAGGCCCACCCTGACACGAGCAATCAGATTGTGTTTATCGAATGACCAATGGAATGAAGACGGAGGGAAATGAAAAGGACTGCAGTAATATCAGACAGAAAAATACGATATAAATACAACTCAATTCCTACCAGTCTGGGAATCCCATCCAAGCCTCAGTCCTCGTTCGACATTGCCACCTGTTTTTTCTATTGTTATTTCACACAACAAGACATCAACTTTGCTCACGGTCATGACGCCCCTATCTGATACAGATCTGGAGCTAAAGCCAGAAAGCCAATCCCCACGCAGAACACCATCTCAAGCACCTCAAGGTGAGTTGCTCTGGCCATGTCTATTGGACTATATTGCTCACAAAATATCACCAGATGTCGAGTCTAGCTCCCAGTCCGACCAAGATAAGAACCTCTACCCAGCGGACGCCCTTTCAACCCCTCGTCAGATTCTATTTGTTGGAACCCTCTGCACTGCCATGTTCACCAATCAAGTTGGCCTTGGAAACACACTCGCCACTGTTGGTCTGATCGGAGAGTCCTTTGGCATCACCAATCCGGGCCAACTTTCCTGGCTCATTGCAGGCTACAGCCTGACTCTCGGCACTTTCATTCTCATCGGTGGAAGACTTGGAGACGAGTTTGGCCATAAGAAGATGTTTGTCATTGGCATGATCTGGTACTCGCTCTGGTCGTTGGTTGCCGGCCTATCGGTCTACTCCAATCACGTTCTCTTCACCTTTTCTCGAGTCTTCCAAGGCATGGGCCCCGCTCTCACTCTACCAAATGCTCTCGCTATTCTGGGCCGATCTTTCGCGCCTGGACCGCGTCAGAACATGGCATTTGCATGGTTTGGCGGTACTGCTCCTTTCGGTGCTATTGCTGGGTTCTTGTTTGGAGGCCTTTTCGCTCTTGCCTGGTGGCCGTGGATCTACTGGAGCTTGGCCATTGCCCTTGCCGGTATTGCTGCATTTGCCGAGTGGACGATCCCGCCGCCTCTTCAGGAGATACAGAATAAGTCAGTCCGAGAGAGGCTCGAAGCACTCGATATTCCAGGCGGTCTGACTGGTGTTACCGCATTGGTATTGTTCAACTTTGCGTGGAACCAGGCTGTTGTGGTTGGATGGAAGCAACCCTACGTTTACGTCTGCCTCATACTTGGTGTCCTATTTGGAGCAGTGTTCTTCTGGATCGAGATCTACTGGGCGAAATCACCGCTCTTACCTCTGGCTGCTTTCAATTCTGACATTGGGTTTGTGTTTGCATGCACGGCAACAGGCTGGGCGTGCTTTGGTATCTGGGTTAGTAGTTGCTCTCTTGAACAGAAGTTGAACGCTAACGACGGATATAGGTCTACTACATCGGCCAAGCTGTTCTGGATATCGGAGGAAACACCCCTCTTCAAATAGCCGCCTGGTTTGTTCCCGTCATTCCCGTTGGTTTGGTCTCAGCTTTGGCCGTGGGCAAGTTGATCGGGAGGATTCCCGCGTCTTGGATCATGGTCGTGGGTCAAGTTGCCTATCTCGTGGGCTCCATTCTCGCAGCAACTCGACCACCCCATTCGATATACTGGACGTACTATTTCTTCAGTGTCCTCATAATCACTGTCGGTATGGATACATCATTTCCGTCTGCTGTCATCATATTCTCGAACGCGGTGCCTCGGGAAATTCAGGGAATGGGTGCAAGTGTTGTCTTGACTGTCATCAACTACAGCATATCAATTGGGCTGGGATTCGCAGGCACGGTCGAAACGAATATCAACAATTCGGGCAAGACTGAACATGATAGACTGCTGGGTTATCGCGGGGCACTGTGGTTTTCGGTTGGCTTGGCTGGACTTGGGTTTGTGCTGAGTTTGCTCTTCATTGCAAAGGGCCACCTGCTCAAAGCACAAGAGCACTAGACAAAGGGACTAGTTGATCGAGACCAGCCTGATCTCGGTGGTTGGATGTGGCTGGCTGACTAGGAGAAACCGTCAGCCCCATTGCATTGGGTGGCGCGGACGGATCGTTCTGGCCAGGATGAGGGGGCAATACCAAAAGTCCCAGGTGATCGCCGATTCGTCTCTTTATCATGCGCCAGTAGATCCGATCTATGCCCCGGCAGTCCGGTTGCTGAACTAGTTGAGGACTATCGGGGTCCCCATGAGCTAGTGAGCGGCACATTAGGCTTAATTTTCTATGGCAGTCTTCAAGGTATTGAACTCAATACCGTAGGGTCGATGTCTCAGACACTCTCCTCTCTGTAGGCGTGACAAAACACATCTTTGCCATGGTTTTGGACAAGGTAAAATTGTGTAAATGATGTGCTTGGGAACACGAGTTCGTGCTTGACTTTCAACTACCTACCTATTACATGTCTTGTGCACCACCCAAGCACTCCCACCTGATCCATCGACCTTGATTGCGCAAACAAAATTCAAGGTAGGCGGAATTGAGGATAGCCTATGGTGCGATCTACACTACTGTCAACTATGCTCTTGGCAGTCCTCCGGCGTTGGCGTTGGCGTTGGCGTTGAGCAGCCTATTGAGCAGCGATGTTGCAGAGGTGGTAGTAGGGTCTCGACCCTCAAAATATGTCCAGCGGTGAAGGAAAGTGTGAATACTAGCACTAGCCTTCGACAATCTAGATGGAGAGAGAGACCAAAGCGGCTAACGTTAGTTCCTTGGCAAACAAGACACGAGAACAGCCCCGGCAAGCCGGGTAGACTAAAGGTAGCTAGCTAGCCAATCTACTCCTATTAGACTTCTTGGGCATAAGCACAAAATAGGACAAGAGAAGGCAAATGTTGTTGCACCTCGAAGTATAAGATCTCCTTATTATCCCGCATCGGCTTTACCTTTATTTTCACTAAACTACCATCTCCTACCTTCCCAGACAGCTACATCGTAACTTTCAACGCTGGCGAATCCTTTTGTCATCTTTAAGCATGGCCCCCTCCGACAGGACTTCTGAGCTATTTTGGCTCGAGTATGGTGAGCAAATCAGGAGCAAGATTCCTAAGGCAGGTCAAGGCGGCAAGATGTTCTTCCTTGCAAATGAGGCCCAGAAGGCGCCCCCTGTTGGTACTCACATCCCCAGTGAGTACAAGGCCAAGGGTCTGTACGACCTCAGCAACAACCTCTTGGCCACAGATAGTATCTACTATAGTCCTTCCGACTCCCATGGATTCGATCACGCGGTTGACAAGTACGTGCCTTCTTTCCAACTAGATGACTGCAGCAAGAGTACTGACACGGAATTTCAGCTACTTGAACTGGGTCGACATGGTATGTAGTCTATCCGGTTTGTTGAACATGTCGCTGACTCAGTCTAGGGTGACGGTGGTAGAGATAGACGTGACCTAGACGAGGTTTTCCACCGGGGGGTCGGCCGACGAGATGGCGCTCAAGAAGCTTTGGAAAAAGTAAAGAAGAGGGCTTTTGCCAGGTGGGAGAGGGAAACGGAGATGGGCATAACTTACGAGCCCTTCCATGTCTGGGTTGCCTGTGGCAATGCCCGTGAGTTAAACGACGCACAGCAGAGCTTCGACATCGCCGCCGTGACAATGACCCATATTCAGGTTCAAAACGACGGTCCCAGGCCCTCTATGGTTCAACAGGACAAAGACACACTCAACAAGGCTTTAAACAAACACAACGATTATGACGGGTACGTATCTGACCAGAGTGACAACGGAATTACGAGCTAACCCACGGTAGCTACAACATGCGCGCCGCAGCTGGAAGCCTTCTCACCTCGGAAGAGCTGATCCGCAATCAACAGCACGGTGAAAGGGTACGACCTCCATCCTACGAACGCGTTCCCTTGTACGATTCCCCGGACTATGAGAGGTTCGTGCAGAGGGCTATGGAGAAATCCTCCAGGTCCAACTACAATCCATCGCAGTCAATCCGATTCGCAATCGACACCCAAAAAGACACGTCCCGCTACAACTTTGGTCAGACCAGAGGTGAAGATAGTGTTGGAGCCAGCACTGGATGGTTCTCATTCAGTACTGGTGGAAGAGAATCCAGCACTCTGCAGACTGGCTCAGAAACCCCTCATGTCTCTATCAAGGTGACCTACGACGATCTTGAGGTCGTCACCATCACTACTGGGAAATGGCATGTCATGACTCTTTGGAAACTTTGGTTGAACTATTACTGACTTAACAAAGGGTCCCCGATGTTTCCAAATACAAACTCCGCCGAGATGCCCCTAGAAATCTCCAGACCCTCGCCAGGGTGAGACAGCTCGTCGTGATCAGTGGCTTGGGCTACGAGATCACAGTGGGCCGGTCGACCGCTAGGACTCTTGACGCCAAGCTTAAGGAGACGGCATCTGCCGGCGGCAGTATCAGTGTTTTTGGTATCCGGATTCTCCTGGGCCGTAGCGGTAGCTCTACTAGGGAGGAACAGACACACACAATCTCACGGGACGAGAATGGCAAGACCTTCAAGATTATTCCTAACTATGGTAGTAACTGTGGGACTGTCGTCGGTGCTATCGGCGAGCCGTTCGGAAGATAGGTCTGAGATGTCTCCTCTTCTGTCGGGGATGGGATATACCTCACTTCTGGCGTTATTGCTGAGAGTTACGTGTTAATGGCCCGGAATGTTTCTGAAAGCCACGTATAACCATCGACACGCCGCAAGGGTAGTGTTGTGGTTCGGTCTTCCAGTTCATTTATCCCATCAAGGGCCGGGCTTTAGCTACCTATAATACAGAACACATTTCTAACACATTATAGCATTATATTTCAATGTTAACATAGTGGCCTTGTTTAGTCTTCCTGCCGCCTGCAGTCGAAGGCTCACACCTGTCTGCATCATGAAAGATTAAACCTCGTGGTATTGTGGCTCTTCCCACAAGCTACGGTTAACGCCAAAAGCACGAATGGCAGTGTGCATCAACTACCTCAACATCAACCTCCATTCTGCTTGACTGGGCTCAGGTTTGCGCTTAGTCTGGTCTTCACCGCAAAGTGCCGTTTGTGCAGGCCATCAGCGCATTAGATCATGGGATGGAGTGGTCGGACTGGAACAAACAGATAGATTTGATATAAAGTAAGCGAGTATCTATATGTTTTACCCTATAACCACAGACCAAGCCTTGGAAGTCATTAATTTCTAATATGCAGTTTCCTCTCTGGCCAGAGCTATTGCTACGAGTCCCTGAACTCATAGGTACAACTCCTTAAGGCTCAGAAACTATGTCTCTATTGAAGTTGAAGCAGGCTCCCTGGTGAGAAAACAATAATCCAAAATCGAGACACTGGCCCCGGCAACAACTGCCTACTTGGTACGAAAGTACGTTGAAAATCAGGCTCGGGCAAAAGGACGTTTATCCAGCATTTCTGAACCAGGCTCTGTAGGTTTAAGACATAATGGCTTGCAATCGACATAGTGGCTTGCAATCAAATAGCCCAGCTGAAAATAAGAAAAACCAATTGGTGGAAGTTAGCCGACAGTATTTCAGAAATGACCTGTCTGGGGGTTGGGGGGGTCGCGTACGTAGTTGTGGCGTTCAGGCGTAACGCAGCTGCGGTTTTGAGGTTCCACAGCCTGGGCATATGACCTGACGTTATCAATAGTGTGCGCGAATGAGAGAATGGCTGGCTACAGCCGACAGCTGCGCCAAGGGGGCTCCCTCGCAGGTGGCCGAAGCCAGTTGGCCGCACGTCAGTGATGACTTGGTCGAGAGCCTGACATAGCCCTCCCTTGCGTGTGACTGAGGTAGCATGAAGGTTTTTGCACGTTGAAGCAATTCACTGGATGTAGTAGTGTGCCTTGACAAATGATTTGATCACGAGGTACAAACGATCTCACCATATCTGCACTTGTAAATATCATGATCGCTGGCCTCATGCCAGCAGAGCCTCATAGGGCACACTTGGCCGCATCTCCTTGAATTGCAGAGTTAAAAGCCCAGCGGTGAGCCTGTGTGGCGGAGCACTGCAGTGTCTGCCAGCACCCAAATGCACCACCATGACCGAAGCGAGGTTCCCTTCATACAAACTGTCACCAGTTGTGTTTCAGGCATGGTTGAGACACACCTTCAATACCAATGCCATCGTGGTTGAGGTATGGAGTACAGATGCCCAATTTTTCCTCATTAGAGGGGCGTTTAGGCTGATACCGTAGGGGTTTCGACTGCAGTGTCGAAATGCGCAATTGGTTTTCGATCTCCCGGATGGGATGGAATTGACAAGCGTATGTAAATCCATGACGGTTATTTCATGGAAGGCTTTTTGCTCAACGCCATGCACAGGATCACAGACTTGAGATTAAGAAATTGAAGGGATTGGCGAAATGGGTGCCGGCCTAGTTTCAGCCAGTCAAGAATGCCAGCGGCGTGTGATGATAGTTCTGGGCAAGTGGTTGGTGTGAGAGCTGGGCACCGCCGTTGAAGGTTAGGGGGGTGTGCTTTTTTACATAGCCCTGTTTTGTCGCCAGAGCCTGAGATTTTATAAAGTATCTTGAGCCATCCGTGTTCCTCATTCTGGACACACTTTCTTCCACCACCCCTGCGGCCATGAACTCACACGACCTTCTTGTCGATGCCTGTGAAAACTGGGCATATTACCCATGCAATCTTTTGATACCCGTTCACCGGAAAAGCACTCTGCAGCGCTATCGTCAATGTCTTATGAATGACGAGCTCTTTGACCACACAGCCGAGGACATAAGCTTACTAGAGCTCAATGATGGTGATGATGGTACGCGCTCTAACTTATATGAGAGGCATTTAATCAACGCTTGCTTATAAAGTTCTCTAGTTTACCGAGAAGGCAACTTTCGGCACCGTGGTGAGCTGAGGAGGCACTTACTGGAGAACCGAAAGGACCCAAAGTCCCGTTTCATGTATGCCATCATCGTTTAGACGTGCCGCTCGGCATTGACATGTTACAGCTTCATTCAAGCAGCCCACTCACGGGCTGAGTTAAGCTGTTCACGCGACAGCTTCTCATACCTATGCTGCTTTCACCAAGTCGATCCTAGGTTCTTGGACTTTGTGTCCTCGTTCGGCGCCACGGATGAGCCACTCGACTACCACATGACGGGGTTCAACTGCCACGACAGTCTCGACGTAGCTGACGAACGGTTGCTGGATATACCAAAACTTGGTCGCTCAGGACGTGAGTTTTGTGTGCAATATCTTCTACGTTCATTAGAGCGAGATGCTGGCCTCGACAACAAAACGACGTGGAATATTCGACAGATGGCCGTCTATCATACATTCGACCTTGTAACGGGCAAAGGTCTTTGGATCAACATCAAAGCAAATGGGCTCATAGAGAACAGAATCAAAGAGGCGTCAACCGAGTTCCCAGCCCTGGGGTCCGAAGCTATGAACGACCTGTCAGGATGTTTTACGGCGACTCTAGAAACTCACATGGTTCATCTGGAATGGTGTGATGAGGACTGGCGAACGTGCATAAACGACATCGAGAGCAAGATCCGCTCCGTCTTGACAAAGGCTCAGACTGCACGCATTGACGCGCAGCCAAAAGGCGTGAAACGAGCTTTCACATTGGCATCTTCGCTGCACACTTCCAAGACGTCAACATTCGACTACCCTGAGAAAGCGATTGTTATAGAGCCTCCAAATCTTAGGAGGAGGTTCCTTAACTCGTTCAAGAAGCTAATTCCAGACCGCTATTCGGCTGATAAGCCGAGTATTCTCCCAATTCATTCTCTGTCCCAATTACTGAGAGAGACACGTACAGGTGATCGAGATGAGATCGATAGGCTCATGATCCTCGACACCTTCTCTTTTGACGAGGTACAACAACTACACTACTTTGGTGAGCTACTGGAAAGCTTTTGTTTGGTCATGAATCTCAATGACCAAACCCTGCAAGACATGGCAGAGAGCTACCAAGAACTATGGGATAGAGAAGGTTTCCCCTCGGAAATCAAGGACAACTGCAAGAAAGAGCTGGCGTCCTTTATGCGGCGGATCCATCGTATCAGAAGAAACCTCAAGATCCGAATGACCCAGGTAAAATCATTGATGGCGTGGTTGCACGAGGGCAAAACACTGGTAAGGTCTTTCATAACGTACATAAAAATCCACTCACTTACATTTCGTCACCCCAGTTCGACGGCATACTACAATATCGCAACGTCCAGATCGGCCGTATCTTCGCCGAGAGCTCACAAGCGCAATCCGAGAAGATGGAAGGAATCGCCTTCAAGACAGAGAAGGAGACCATCTCGATGCACGTCATCACCTGCGTGACACTCGCTTTCCTTCCCGCAATGTTCGTGGCGGTAAGGATAAACCCTTAATCCTACAGTCATCATGCATGCTGATTCCCCTTACATAGACATTCTTCCAGAGCGGTTTGGTTGAGATAAACCAGGATGCCAAGGACTTTAGTGAAGCCGTCAACCTTCACCAGTTTGCCTTTGAACTGTTTGTTTCCATATGTCTGCCTTTGATGGTGGTTACCTTTATCTTGTGGATTGTTCTTTTCAAGTGTCTCTCGGGCAGAGCTCGCTGGCGGGCTGGACTCGAAAAGGTGTAAGAGTTGGTCCCTAGGGCCAGGAGTTTGGGAGTTTTGACGTCGTGTTTCTTTCAATTGACCTTTTCTTAAAGAACTCGACTCTCTTGCATATGTAGTATGCCTTCTGGGTCCCTACTACCCACTAAGGGAGACCCCATGCGCCTGACCGGTTCTCCCATAACAATCACATTGCTTTAGCCGCTTTCAGTGTGAGACCTGGAACAAGGCAGCCAAGCGAGATCAGGCTGAGAGCATCAGGCTCCGCAGTGGCTTGGTCACTTTGTGATCACTTTCAGCCATTGTTCAAGGGCCAGCAACCAACCCCAGCGCCTAAATCAGTCACGGCCCCAAAACAGGCAGGAAAGGCAACAAGGGTGGCGTAGCTGAACAACCCATACTGACTGAATATGAGGGCTTTTCAAGAAGGTGGTCTTGGCTCGGTTCTGCCTCGTCCACCTGCCCTGCCCTGTGTTTAGCCTCTCCCCACCACCAGCACCCACACCCTCCTACTTGATCTTCTTGTCTTCCCGTCAAGTCACAAGGGGTGCGAATCTCAACTTCATAAAGTTCAGCCTCTCTTTTCTTCTGGCGTATCTTGTTAAGCCAAACAAAACCAATGATCCTATCAATATGAAAAACGAGCACGTCGTTCACTTTCGTGAATGGGTCCTGGACAATCAAGGATCCGGTTTGAACGGCGATGATCAACCATGTCCTTATGTTCCTTCAATTCGTTTGAAAGAATATTGGTCACTGGAGAATATCCGAAAAGTTCTTGATTCCTGCGATCTCCAAGAGAGCGCGGCACAAATTACCGAGAATTTTGTGCGTGTCTTCTCTACACTTGTTTACGTTGGTCACCCTGAAAATATCACACTCTTTCTCCGCAGGGACCGAGATGATCTTCAGCTACCAATTTCGCCACTTCCACGCGAATGGCCTCCTACCCTTAGCGATTTCCACGAAGAACAGTGGATGTTCTGCCCCCTGGAGTTCAGCGGGCGCCTAATCTACAAGCGGGAGCTGCATCGTCGGCAGATTCTACCAGTGACATATCTAGAGTCACTCAGAGACAATGCCTGGGGTGGTGATGGGCCATCCATTCACAAAGTTGAAATACACTCCGAGTGTAATACAATGACGAAAAAGGTAGGTCCTATGCTTCTAGAAGATGACTACTCACCTGTCACAGGACACTCCGGTGGTCTTTAAAATTTTCAAGGGCCAAGAAATGGGGGATCTCTACAGGGCCGAAGCAGACGTCTACTCAAGACTTTCCGACCACCCAGAGGCCCGCAAGAACATCGCCATGTACTATGGATCCTTTTCCTTTGAGCGAACGGAAACACGAATTATCATCCTTGAGTACGCTGAGATGGGCTCTCTACTGACATTCTTTGAAAACACCGGTCTTCCGGTAACTGCGGATGACTTTAAGACATTCTGGCGCGCTCTACTGAAACTTTTAACAGGCTTGTACGGGTTTCAGAACTTGGGCAGACCGCCACTCGAGGGAGGATCCTCAAATGGGTTCATCGCAGCGTGGGTGTTTGGCCATTGATAACTCGGAGACGACAGTTGTTAACCAGAGATAGGATTCATCAGGACATTCAACCAGCCAATATCTTGGTCTTCCCTCACCCGGAGAAATCGTCAAAGCAGAAGGAGAAAGAGTCGAGATTCAATGTTTGGTTTAAGCTCGCCGACTTTGGCTTGGCTGAGGTGAGGAGAGTCTTGAGACCTGACGGCCGTTTCAAGATTGAAAACGAGGGCAACCGCATGTACAGTAAGTAATAGTGACTGAGTGCCATGATACAGCCGGAATTACTAAAATCGTCGTAACATAGGTGCCCCGGAGTGCTATGTGAACTACGCGATCGAATCTGAGGTGAGACCTGAAGTGACAACTAGTGTCGATGTGTGGGCTCTCGGAGCTGTCTACAGCGATGCACTTGTCTGGACGATTGCTGGAGAGCCGGGCCGCGAAGCTTATCGTGTGAAGAGAAAAGAGGCTATCGCTGAGCTGAACCGATTCAAAGCCGCGGGCTTTGAAGCTTGTTTTCACAATGGCGAAGATAAGCTCGATGCCGTGAGCGACTTCCACGAAGAGACACTACGAAACAAAAGGGAGAGCGATCCTATCTCCCGCCATATGAGCGACTTCATTCTCGACGGCATGTTAAGGGTTGCAAGCAGTCGTATTCATCCACAAACCCTTGAGTCGCGCGCGGACGAGATGATCAACAAATTGGAGCACCAAGCTGCTGTCGGCAAATCAACGTCATCGTACACGCAACCAGTATCAGATCTGGATTCTATTATGTCGCCAGTCGACAAGGATTTGCCAGTATGCAGGCCCCCCCATGAGCCTACAGATCGGCCAAAAACTCCCCAGAAACCGCCACCAGTACCGAAAGAGAGATCCGTGGCCAAAGCCACCGCTCCAGAGACTGGATCTGGTCCAGCTCCAGTCGAAAAAATGTACCAAATGCTGGTAAAGAAGAAGAGTAAAAGTTTGAGCTTTGGGCGGGCCCGGGACATGCTTCAAGGCAGACATTTTGAGCTTCGAGGGATAGAATACGCTCGAAGCCAGATTAAGGCCCCTGGTGGGCGTGACCAGGTATGATAATCACGTATGAAAGGGATTCTTGATAACTCACCAGTGAGCAGATAATCCTTATTGACAATTTCAAATCCATGGAGCCGCATATGGAGCAGGTTGCCAAAACTGCAAGAGTCATCGGCTATTTCACAAAGGTAGCCGATAACGATGGCATGGATTTATTCTTCACCTCCGATTCGACAAGACCACGAAAGGTTTCCACAAGCACAGCAGTCGAGTCGGCGATTAAGAAGATGAAGTTTTGTGCTGGGAAGTGTAACATGGCAAACTGCCTTGGCAATATCATGATGACAGTGTTCAAAGAGGGCAGGACTGAAATCAAACCCACCAGCATATATGTCTACACTGATGCGATGTGGGAAGAGGACAATGATGTTGAGAGCGTCATCAAGGACTCTATCAGCCGCCTAGTAAAGGCCGACAAGCGCCCTACAACACTCATGTTTCAGTTTATTCAGTTTGGTAACGATCCTGCAGGCACGGCTCACCTCCAACATCTTGATGACGGCTGCAAGGAATATCACAAACTGGGGGAGTAGTAAGTACATCACCCTTCCAGATCCTTCACGCGCGGAACCAGACCATCAGTATGCGCTAACGAGATTTTAGTGACATCGTTGACACAAAGCGTTGGGATGACGAAGTCGAGTGGATCGTCATTGGAAGTATTTCCAGAGAAAACGATAACAAAAAGCCATCTACTCCCAGGTAGGCAAAGCCAAGCAAAAGTAATTGAAGGCCTAGTGATGGACTTAGAATGTGCTGATATCTGGTGTATAGGACCTAATCACGACTTGAGGTGGCCGAGTATCGGAAAGAACTCTTTCGACATACTTGCATGTGTGCGGTTTAGCAAAAGGGAATGAGGAAAATGCCTGTCATATTTGCAATGGCAATCCTCGGCTGTTGGAGGGCGGAATCATTCCAATGATGAGGTTGCCGATAGCTCCGTAACCGGACCGGGGTTCTCGGCCGGCCGGACCGATTGCGGAGCATCCGGCACTACAAGTCACATGCAAACCCCGGAAGTTGACGCAACGAACCCCTCACTGCAGTTCTCTAAACAACAACCATATCGCAAGATCAAGAGTTTAACGAAACATTCAAGAAGGGCCTCGAGGTACGTGGCGAGGTCCTCGGCGAGCAATACGTTACCAAGGCGGTCGAGTCGCTCCAGAACGAGTACTGGAAGCCAGCCCAAGAGCTGATCACCGAGTACGCCTGGGGTACGGTCTGGACACGACCCGGGCTTGACAGGAAGCAGAGAAGCCTGTTGAGTATGTGATCAGGTCGCTGGATCTTCTTTATCACTGACTCTCTCACAGCTTTGGCCTTTCTGACGGCGCAAAAGGCTTACCCAGAGCTGGCACTTCACACCAAGGGAGCTCTGCGGAATGGATTGACAGAGATTGAGATTAGGGAGGCTATTTTGCAGTCGATGATATACCTGGGTGTTCCGGTTGGGATAGAGGCGATGAGAGTCACAGAAAAGGCAATTAAGGAGTTCAAGGCAGAGAATAGTGAGGGGGCGAGCCAGGACAAAAGCCCATAGACTTGAGGTGATAATAAGGCATATTTTGAACAATCAAGATATCATCTATGGCTCTCAGAGCTACGAGGCATGGCTTGATGAGGTGCAGATATTATCGCAAAAGTGTGAACCCATTTAAGGCAAGGTGTTACGACCACGTCGTGACAAGGCGGTCAGGCCCGGCAGAACTCAGGGAAGTGACCCACCCACACAGCCAATCAGTCTAGCAGGAAACCTATAAGTCGAACAGAGTCCGTTCGACTTCGTTCGACCTACAAGTCGAACGAAGTCTATTCGACTCAACTCGACACAAGGGATAGCACAAATATATAAGACACACTCATTAGCATTATTATATATAGTAGCTACCTTAGCTATCAATATAACTTAGTTATACTCAGTACCTATTAACCACCTCAATATCTACTATGCACATTACCAGACGTGACTTACACCATTGTTCAAGACAACGCCAATAATCCTCTGCCAACATAAACCCAGCACGACCGGTTTATCCCTTGGGAATCCTACGATCGTCACACAAGGAGACTGGGAGTGGTTTCGTGATGATTTTGTCGGATAGGACCCTGTACAATAGCCACGTGAGCAAGTGGCCGGCCACGTTGTCACCCAAAAGGGAAAGAGGGAATTATGATCAGGAAGAACAACGCAAGCAATACACAGAGATTGAGATCATCTACACGGATAGCCCTGATTTGCAACAGATTTCCCAGCAGTTCTCACCGGGACGTGGTGGATATGGACATGGGTTCCCAGGAATGATATCTAGCCTTCCCATCAGCTTGTGGAACAGGTCAGATTAGAATATAATAGTATTATGTATTAGAAATATGTTTTTTATTATAGATAAAGCTAGAATAACCTATATATAAAATTAAAAATATAAATCTCTTAATAAATATAATAGAAATAGCAAAAGGTATATCTCTGCCTGTTAAATAATTACTAACTTGTATTAGCGGCTAATATATATATTAGTAGTACTTATATAAGAGAATAGATTAGACGCAGCTTTGCTATAAGTAATAAAGTATTAAATAAAATAAACTACTCTTCTAAAGGTAAGAATAAAGGATACCTTCTACTATATATATAAGCAATTCAGCCTTATAATACTACATAATAGAAAGCAATATATATTTTAGGGTTAGTTTTATTACTTATGTTTAAATATATAACTTAATAATAGTTATAATAGTAACGGGATTACGGGGAGTCTTCCCCCTTTAAAAGGAACAAACAGAGGGGCATCGTTATGCCTTGTCCCCTGGGTAACCGCCTATAGGAAAGATTCCGTCACATTCCCAACACAATCATGGATCAGGGCAGTAAGCCGTGCAGCTGCATTTTCAACCCCCCGGTTCACGGCTTCCAGCCCAACCGAATGAGGCCGCCTCACACCTTGGCAGGGCATTGGCGTACAACCACACCCATAATCAATCCAATTACGGCTTTTTTATCACCTCCATCACTCAGATACCTGGAACAGACATTGGTCATCTCATTCTGACTGAATCCACCTTGTCGAGGCTGAATTTCTGGAGTTTCTTGCCCCCCAAGTTTCAGCTGCTTTCCCCACTTCCCATCATCCATCCAAACCTTCACCACAGCCATTCTCAACGTTTACTCGGTTTGTCTTTCCTTCCCTAGGTTAATAGCGCCGTAGAGTGATAGCGCTCAACAACACATAGGTTTCATTACGCCTTTTCGCCGCCTCCTCAACATGGCGGAGGTTGCTGGGCTTGTCCTCGGCGCTGTGGGTGTTGTCGGGGTTATTGGCGCGTTCAAGGATACAATCGACCTCTTCAACCTTGTTGGTGACTCGCGGCATCTCACCCGAGATCACGAAATCCTGGCAACCAAGTTGGATATTGAAAAGACGCTACTGCTTCAGTGGGCAGAGCAGGTCGGATTGCTCAGCCCGAACTACGACCCGCGGCTGGATGATCCTGACACGCAAAGGGTAGTCATTCGAATACTACAATGCATTGAAGAGCTGCTGAAAGACGAGTCGAAACTTAAGCAGCGATATGGATTATGCGTTGCTCCCGAGGAGAATGGACTGTTGCTCAAAGGACAAAGGATCAGCAGTCGCCGTTGGGACACGTTTGTTGCCGATTATCAGAGACATCAAAAAAACGAGGTGAAGAAGAAAGACAAACAGTCTTACTCGAAAAAGACTCGCTGGGCGATTCGAGACAAGGAGAAATTCGAGTCTCTCGTTCAAGAACTGGCCCATTTCATCACCAAGATCATGGAGGTTGTGCCTGTCGAGAGGGCAAGCGACTACATCCGCCAAGATGTCGAGGCTTTGGGGGATCTCAGACAACTCAAGATTCTGCTGGAAGCATCAGCAAACCTCCCGAAAGTCATCGGTGAATCGACCAAACTCACCATCATCGAGAGGTGCAAAGACCGCATATTGGCAAAGCTCTGGTTCAGGAGGATAGACGACAGAAGAGAGAGCATTGCCACAGCCCACAATCAGACTCTACAATGGGCTTTTGAGCCCCCGACAAAGGACGTTCCGTGGGATGATCTGTCGAGTTGGCTGCGGTCTGGCTCCGGCATCTATTGGGTTTCGGGCAAGGCCGGGAGCGGCAAATCAACTCTAATGAAGTACCTCTACCTGGGCGACCGTATCCAAAAGCTCCTTTCCGAATGGGCGAAGGGTGAGCTATACCATCTTTGCAACTTCTTCTTTATGAACCTGGGCACTATGGAACAAAAGTCCCAAGAAGGGCTCTCGAGGACTCTGCTCCATCAGATTCTGTCAGCAAACCGCGATCTAATTCCCGAGGTCCTTCCACATATGTGGAAAGAGATGTACAACACAGCAGAAAAAAATACCGAGGACGACATTCACTTCCCGTCGCCAGCAGAGACAAAGCACGCCTTTAAGGCAATAGCTAACAGTACGAGTAATGTAAGGAGGTTCTGCTTCCTCATTGACGGGCTAGACGAGTTTGCCGGCAGCTACATGGACAGCATTGACTTTCTTAAAAGTTTGGCTGGCAACTCTCGCATGAAGATCATAGTCTCAAGCCGGCCAATCCCACACTGCGTGGCAGCATTTGAAGACGCCCCAAAGCTGAATCTTCAGGACTTAAACCACAACGACATCAAGTCATATGTCGAAGACATAGTCGGAAGTCACAAGTACATGAAGAGGCTCATCCAGCGGCACGCTGAAGAGGGCAAGGAGATCATCAGGGACGTCATTGACAAGTCGTCAGGAGTGTTTCTGTGGGTTGTCCTCGCGTGTCGAAAGCTGCTTAGCGGCTTCGCAGACCACGACCGCATCTCAGAGCTACGTCGTCGCGTTGATGAGCTACCGCCTGAGCTCGAGGATATGTTCCAGCTCATGCTAAGCAAGATAGACAAACGCCATCAGATGCAAGCATCACGACTTCTGCGGCTCTGCTACACGTTCCACAACGCGCCGTGGCCCAACGCCAGTAAAGATTTATTTGCCCTTGGCGTTGCTCTTGTTGATGACTACCCCGATACAACCAGGGCAGCTCACGTGCTCAAAGACGAGGAACAACAGGAGCTGTGCAGCGAGCTCGAGGGGCGGCTAAGGAGCAGATGTGGGGGGCTACTCGAACTACGCACAATCCGGCTCGGTCGCTCTATTTACTCTAAGGTGGTATTTATGCACCGCACAGTATTCGAGTTCCTCAGCAATGAAGCTGTCTGGGAGTTTGAATGTCTCAGGGAACGGGCAGACGAGGGGTTCAACGTGGCCACCGCGTTGTCTCTCTACGGGCTGCATATGTCCAGGCAACTTCTCTCCGTCTCGGGGGGACCTGATATTGAGCGTATCGCTAGTTCTTTAATCTGGGACGGGCTTCTCTGGGCAGCTTCCTCGGATGGTCAGCCGCATGGTGAGCCGGGCCTTTTCTTCAACAACCTGCATCTGATTCTACAACATGTGAACGTACCAAGATTGAGCGACGAGCCGGTCGAGAAATCCATCCGCCAGATCTCTCAGGAATCGATTAGAGTGGTCCATAGGGGTGACTGGAGCCATGTCCCCCTTGCCGTCGCCACCGAGCTTGGTATGGCGAACTTTGTCAGGGCGCACCCGGGATTGCCAGCCAAGGCGAAGCACGTCCGGCGCAATTGCGGCTGCCTGCCCATTCTCTACCACGCCATGGATAGGGTCTTACTGGACAAGCGGGTATCGACTGGCAACGTGAGCCTGCCTGGTGGAGAGAGTCTACCACGCCCAGAAATGTTGAGCATGCTTCTGCAGGCGGGATGCGACCCTAATGAGTTGGTGCGAAGGAGCGAGAAAACGACGCCTTGGAACGCCTGGCTTCAGAAAATTGGAGGTCATGTTTCTGATCTCGACAGTGGCGGCAAAATGGATATCTTGGGGACGATAGAGGATTTTCTCGCTGCCGGAGCTGACCCTCAGCCTCCAGGTTTCAGGCTAGCTGACTGGATTGTTGCTAAGTTTCTGCAGGATGATAGCAGCCTGGTGAAAGAGAAAGCTGGAGCGATTCTTGAGCGGATTCTAAGGCCAAAAGGAAGTGACGAGGTGCCGGTGGATAAAGCCCGAAAGACAGCCGTCTGGCGTACCATATCCGCAGGCAGCAAAGGAAGGCTCGACAACCAACCAAGAACACCTCGGCGTCCGCCGCCAGAAAGAACAGTTGGTACGATTCTGAGCAACAACACATCCACCAATGTTTTTGAAGATGGCCACGCTGAGAGCACTCCGATTCATCAATGCCGTGACCGGCTCCCGAGCCAACGAAAGGGATCTAGCCTGTTCTCGAAAATGAAATTTTGGAGGAAGAAGAGAGTAGTATCGAAGTAGGGGTGGTGATTGGATCTCCCCCTTCCTTGGACAGTTGGTTGATAGTTGCACATTATTGTTAAAGGAGTTTCCGGCATCGCTGACTAGGTTTGATAAAAAGGTTGTTTGGTATGTGATCATGAAGTAGCTGCTAGACCTCCAAACATGGTGGAGATGTGAATCAAGAATAGATGAGCTTGATCTTACTGGAGCCACGAGATAAACTTCCATGCAGCGGGGTGTATAGATCCTTTATAGTGGCACTTTTCGCGGTATATCGAAGCTTCACAATGACATTTGCAGTGATCAAAATTTTATGCTACGTGTCAATCAATGACTCACAGGAGTTAGCCTATCACAGCCTCCTCGCTGCCGGGATAGTGTGTCCCTCACTCCCGGGTAGACTTCTACGAAGGTGTTTCCGGCTAGTAAGGCGGCTCCGGACGAGGTTTGGACGCTTGCAACACTGCCAGGCTCAGACCATTAATTACCTAGATACAGCGGCTGTACTTAGGTGTTCATGTCATTCCACGTGCTTAGCGGTCAGTCATTACCTTGTCGATTGCTAATTCGTTCGGCACATCTCCGTCCCAACCAACATGACATTGCTTGAGGCATGTTCCTAGTCCTTATCATTCGAAAGTCTGCGAATGGCTGATGAAATCCACGCGATGTAAGGGTGCCATAACTTATCTACGAATCAGAACGTTTGTTGAATTGCGTGATGGGCTTTAGTGTGAAATCTGGGCGAACCGAGATCTCGCGAGATCAAGTTTAGAATTGCGTGCTCTGGTAGGACTGAAATCCTTGGCAATCCCATCTTAGCGAGGAGTAACGGCGGCACATTTTGGAGAAAATAAATGAGGATGCCTTACCCGATCATCCTCGGCTGCCCGCTTGATGGCTTTCACACAAGCACTTATAACACAGCATCTCACCAACGTAGCCAAGCGAGTGACAGCTGATTATTCGCGACCATGGCACTCTCATATATTCCCGAGCTCGTGAGGCGAGCGTCAGACTCGATCGAACCACCACTACCACAGTCAGCTGGATATGTCGTCGTTATCGTCATTGGCTTTCTCATTGCCTTTTTTATGATGTTCGCCACTCACGTGTTGAAGAAGACGGTGGGAGAGGATAACAGGACCACTGAAATGTTCATGACGGCAAATCGACGAGTCGGAACCGGACTTACGGCTTCTGCCGTCATCTCTTCCTGGCTCTGGAGCACCGCTATGCTGGGGAGCTCTCTTGTGGGATACAACTTTGGCGTTGCTGGCCCATTCTGGTTTGCAGCTGGGTAAGCCTTTTGATCTCATGATCCTAGCGGTTCGAGTGACTAACACTCTCAGGTGCTCGCCGATGATCGTCTTTTTCTCACTTCTTGGAATTGCCTGCAAGTTGAGGGTTCCGGAAGCTCACACTCTACTTGAGATTGTGAGAATTCGGTATGGGACAGCTGGACATCTTGTCTGGATTGCACTCTGCCTCATCAATAACATTATCGCTATCGCAAACATGCTGCTCGGCGCCAGTGCTGCTATCACTGCACTGTGAGTACAATAATCCTGATGTTGGGATATCGCTGACGGTGGATAGGACTGGTATGCACATTATCGCAGCCACTTTTTTGCTTCCGGTAGGCGTTGTCTTGTATACCTTTGTTGGTGGCATCAAGGCGACCTTCTTGACAGATTACTTCCACACCTTTGTCATCACCATTATCATCTGCTTTTTCACCATCAAGACGTTCCTCACGCCCGAGATTGGATCTCCCTCGAGCCTGTTCCAGCTTATTGTCGAGGCTGGAAAGACGAACCCTGTTGCGGGCAATGAGGATGGTTCTTATTTGACAATGACGAGCAAGGGGGTAAGTGAAGTCGACGAGTTACTTGACTGCCTAGGCGCTAACCTTCAAGGCCATGTACTTTGGAATCATTCATGTCCTCGCCAATTTTGGTCTGGTCATTATGGATACAGGCTTTTTTGTAAAGGCCTTCAGCGCTGCTCCCCAAGCCGTGGTTCCAGGATACATCGTTGGAGGCATTGCCTACTTTGGCATTCCCTGGTGCCTAGGAACTCTGATGAGTCTTTCAGCTATCGCACTTGAAGGCACTGAAAGATTCCCCACGTACCCACGCCGAATGTCTACAGTCGAGGTCTCGAACGGTCTGGTCATGCCATATGCTGCCATCGCAATCGCCGGCAAGGGAGGAGCGGTAGCTGTCTTGCTGATCACTTTCATGGCCGTCACTTCGACCATCTCGGCCCAAGTCATTTCAGTATCGTCGATTATCAGCTTCGACATCTACCGCCGATACTTCAACCGGGATGCTACTGACAGGGATGCCATCCGCTGGAGCCACATTGGTGTGGTCTTTTTCGGTCTCTTCTCAGCAGCCTTTTCCACGGCGCTGTACTATGGAAAGGTCGACCTCGGTTGGACCTTGTACATGCTAGGAGTCCTGACCTGCCCTGGCATCTTCCCCACAGTATTCACGATTCTCTGGAAGAGGCAATCCAAGGCCGCTGCCATCATCTCTCCTCTACTGGGCCTAGCCACAGGCATCGCTGTTTGGCTAGGAAGTGCCTCTTCGCTGTATGGGGAAGTCACAGTAGCATCAACCGGCCAAATCTTGCCATGCATGTACGGAACAGTCGCCTCCGCTCTGAGTCCTGGTCTCTACTCGGTGGTTATTTCGCTCATCAAGCCGGACAATTACAACTGGGCAGATTTCCGCAATGAGCGCCTCGCTTTTGATCAGACAAAGACTACCGGACAACACGATGAGCCGGTATCTCATGAAGAAAGAGTTGCAAGCTATACAGCGGACAAAGCGAGGCTTAAACGGTGGGGAACACTTGCCGCAATTTGGTCCCTAGCTACATTTTTGGGGCACTGGGTTCTCTGGTACGTGCAGTCGCATGCATTGTTCCAAAGTATAAGTACTAATCAATCCATTCATATAGGCCACTCCCCATGTACGCATCAAAGTACGTGTTCGGAAAGGGATTCTTTGATGCTTGGATCATTGTGGCCATCATCTGGGTGTGGGTCACAATGTTTATTGCAGGTTTCTACCCTATCATTGACGGTTGGGGTCAGCTGAAGTACGTCTACCAGCAACTGACAGGGGGTTCACCTGATGCAAAGGACCAGGGTAGCAGCTCTGAAGCGCCGACTATTCGAGAAGAGATTACGGGTGACCCTGAGAAGTGATTAGGTAGATTGAGGCTTTGATCAGGTGCATTAGGCACGGTGGAGAAGAACTGTCCCCGCGGTTGATCTTCAGGCCAACACTGGCCGGGCCCGAACATGAATAGAGCAGTGATCTACGTAAATGTGTACTCTTTGAAGCTGTGATGAGTTGAGTGAAAAGACTGTGACAGCTATCGAAGAGGTTGTTGATGACGAATCGCTTGCAGTCAACTGACCCGAACCAGCGTATCCATTAAGAAACACAAAGCGCACGTAAGCCACTAGCACTATGTCCCTTCTATAGAAAATTGGTCTATATTTAGCTGAATCAGAAGCTTTCTTTAGATCTTAAAGTGATACACAACCCATGGGTGGAGTTATCGGGGGCATTGAGCGACTGAACAAATGCTTTGTTAGTTAGGGGATCCAATTCACTAACCGCCCGAAGTCTTTGAGAGGGGGTGCCCTGTTCTAACGTCAAGGTGTCAGGCTTTGTCTTGACGCATTGATAACCGCCTTCATTGTTCCTATCGACAGCCCCTTTCAGAGACATGAGTGATATCAACAAAGAGGTCTCTGAGTATATAGAGCGTCAAATGAACCGAGTAACTAATTCGTGATACAGCATCCAGCTTCAAGTATATAAGTCAAGCCTCGCACCCAAAACCATCAACCAAACACGCTACAAACATCAACAGAACCCGCACACTTCAAGCTACCCGAAACCTCAAAAACACACCAACTTCCCAAACCCACACGAAAAAGCCATCAAGATGACCGAGTACCCGGTTCAGATGCACATTATCGAGAAGAAGGATTTGACTGCGGTCGAAAAGGTCAAGGATGCCATCGATGAGATCTATGGCAAGGGCATGACCGATGTCAAGGAGGATACTACTAAGTTCGTTGTCAAGACTATCATGGTGCGCCCGGAGAACCTCCTAGGTGAGCTTAAGAAGAAGGGATGCTAAGCTCCCTACATGATACGGACGTTTGCGGCTAGCATATGCATAGCTCGATAATTTGATCAGAGCGAAAGGGGACGAATATGTATTAGCTAACACAGTCACTCATTTGAAGGCTTACTAGAGCCGAAATTAATCATCTTTCTACCTATCCTTCTCCAGCCTCAACTATGTGCCACGTGTTCCTCATGTTGTGAAGTTGAAAGTCGGTATGACATGTTATATGGAAAATCTATGTCCGCAAAGTTACCTAGCGGTGTATAGCGCAAGGTCCGAGGCCGACGAGTCTGGACCGTGTCCGGGCTTCGGTGTGGTTAGACCACCTATCGGGAGGCCCGAGTGACAAGTGGTAGCGAACAGGTGAGTGTCCACTCTGGTGGAAATACTAGCCATTTTCAGACACATGAAAGCACCCAGTGTACGGAGTATGGTAATGTGAATGCCGTCCCTGACGATACTTTCGGCTGCGGGGGAGCTTTGTGATGATGGCACCCATATTCACACACTCCATGGACTACATCTCCTGCCCTTTTTGTCACCAACTGTCGATATATACTTCTTGACTAACTAAATAAGCATAATACGGCGGGAAAAACATGTCATACGCTAACCCTGCCGGGCGGCCCGAATGGGTTCGTCCCAGTCCCATGGAATACGAAAAGCTTGAATCACTAATCCTCCGGCTCATGGTTAACTTGACGGTATTTGTTAGAATGAAACGTGCGCAAAATGCCACCACTGACGTTGAGACGTTTCTAGAACGACAGGGTTGCTCCATTGGTGGAATCATCATTCTGCGGCACTTCGGAGTGGGTCGATCCGTCCGCCTAATTTGGGTAATTTGTTGTTATCCAGACCTATATAAGACGTAGAATACATGTCTTTCTGAAGGATTTGTTAGAGCAGCCAGTCTTGGAATATCTAACAACAATCATGGCGTTTCTGAAGCTTACCCCGACTCTTCTCCTGGCTATCCTCAGTGGGGCCTCTGCCAAGGACATCTTTGTCTCCCCCACTGGCTCCGGTTCTGGTACTCTTGCTGCTCCCTATGGCTCTATCCAGTCTGCCGTGAACGCGGCCAAGGCTGGTGATACCATTTACCTGCGAAAGGGTACCTATGCTCCTTCGGCCAACATTCAGTTCAAGACGAGCGGAAGCAAGGGCTCCCCCATCACTGTCCGACCTTACCAGAGCGAGAAGGTCATCATTGATGGCGAGAACATGCCTGGGTAAGTGATCTAAACCTCTTCAAGAGTATGCGGTCAACTAACAGTCATTAGTACCCCCAAGAAGGTGGACGAGGCTCTGCCCAATGCTGAGCGAGGTATCTTCCACATCCAGAACGCCAACTACTGGTCCTTCTACAACCTGGAGTATGTATCCATCCCATTTCTTACAGGATTAGAAACTTACACATTTCCAGGCTGATCAACGGCCCCTACGGCATCTACGCTCGTGATGCCTCCAACAACTACTACGAGGGTCTCTCCACCCACGACAACTACGAGACTGGCTTCCAGCTCGAGGGTGCTTCCGCCAACAACGTTGTCGTGAACCTTGACTCTTACCGCAACCGCGATCCCCGCAAGAACGGTGAGAGCGCCGATGGCTTCGCCTGCAAGGACGGCAAGGGCGAGGGCAACGTCCTCCGCAACGCCCGTCTCTGGGACAACGTCGATGACGGTCTTGACCTGTTCATGTTCGGCTCCCCCGTCACTCTGGAGGAGGTCTACGCCTGGGGCAATGGTGTCAACCGATGGGGCTTCTCCCCCTTCGAGGGTGATGGCAACGGTTTCAAGCTCGGTATCAAGAACAACCCCGCCGCCAACCACATTGTCAAGAACTGCATTGCTTTCGACAACCTCAAGAAGGGCTTCATCGACAACGGCAACCCCGGCACTATCAACTTCGAGCGCAACACTGCCTGGAACAACGGCGACGTTGGCTACAACATGAAGAGCTCCTCGTCCAAGATGACCAACAACATTGCTGCCTCCAACGTTGGCTCCCAGGTCAGCTTGATCAGCAGCGTCAAGCAGTCTGGCAACTCTTGGAACTCCAAGGATACCTGGAACAACAAGTCCTTCAAGAGCACCGACGCTTCCACCCTGAAGGGTGCTCGTGGCAGCGACGGTCGTGTCAAGGCCAGCGACTTCCTGATCCCCGCCAGCGGCGCTGCCATTGGTGCTACCACCAAGGCCAAGATCTAAGAATGAAGAGGTTTGAGACGTTCACGATGTACATATTATTGTTCGGAAAATAGTGGTTTAAACCCTAGGTTTGTCCGTTTTGACGGCTGTATATACAAACAATTATAGAGAGCGCCAGCGATTTCGTTCCAAAGTTGTTCCACTTTCGCATTTGTTGAAGTGCATGTAATTAATCTTCAAGTAAGCTTGACTTTGGAAACCGTTGTACCAGAAATCTCTTTGCACCGTTTACATGCCTCATTTAGAGGCTTGTAGTTTACCACGGGAATGTCCCGAGGAATCAACCCCGTGTATATCCCCATCCTCGTGAACTGTCCCTGTTCTGTTCATTGGAGTACCAGCCCAAACAGGGTGTCACTCCCGGGTCCCATGCTATTTTCCAGTCCCACGTGAAAGAGTGGTTCTAACAGCCAGACCAACATCGACTTTGCTTTGATCGTCTCTTCCTTGTCAAGAAAAAGCTCCACTAAGTGCTCGCCGTCGCCGTCGTGACGAAAGCGAGCCTCTCAAGAAGAAAGCTTGAGCATGGTGTAGACTAGGGGGCCGTTGATGGTGATGTGGCTACTTGCAACACTTCCAAATGGCAACAACACATTTCCGCCTTTGACTTCAGCCTCTAAGATGCTTGCGGTTTCTTGGTGCGTGTCTCTCTCAGGTTTCGGGCTTCCACTTTACTTCCATCAAATGGGAGGCCCATGAGAATGATGGTCCACCCGTCGCCTCTGTTCGTTTTTGACCGTCCTTTGACAGTCCAAAGAAGTCCTCGAATGAGAGATGGTTTCCACAACCCAGCCACGTAACCGGATGAGGATAGACGAGCCTTCTCTGCGAAGCGACTCGCCACAGCTGCAAGGTCATTCAATCTGTCGCTAGCGAACGTAAACTGACGCGCCGAGTACTTTTCCACGGTACCTGTCCACTCCACATAGCGTAGATCATCACTTGAGAAGCATCTAGTTATACAATCAGAGACAGCTCGCTATAGGCTCGATCGACTAACCCTGATGAGGCCATAAGTTGAAACCCGTCACGCCCAGACTTGTTTCGCGATTCTTGGAGGTTACGGCTTTAGTTGTGTCTACTGCACTGATATCACAGTGTTGACATGTGTGGAGACGGTATTCTTTAGCTTTCTGGCGGAATATATCCATTGTTCATAGTGTTTGGCTTTGTCAAATTAGAGAGGAGGGGTCCAGAAGCTGATAGGTCTGTTGGTATAGGGTGAGAGGCATTAAGCTGGTGGAATAAATGACGGACCGACTGTCCAATGGGAGAACTGCAGCGCCAAGAGGAACACCACTCCGAACAGCTTCAAGTTAACTACCGTGACTCGTTTAGAGGAGCACATCGTCTACAGGATCATGTTTTGAAGCTGGCCTTGGTTCATAAGGGCAAGGATTGTCGTCCTGTCTGAACCTTATCTGTTTCTCAAGCCGGCCTGACCAATAGGATGCGAATTACTGAATACGGCAATTTTGCCTAGTGCTGACGTGTTGGCAAAAGGGGAGAGATTCTGACGTGATGCAAACTCGTCCCATGCATAATCACTGTCGTTTACTGATCATTCCATTCAAGCTCGGCAAAGATCACATAACAGTCACTTCAATTTACTGAGAGTTAGGTCCCTGCAGCCATGGAGCCACCACAAGTTGTCATGCACTACGCCGGCCCCGTCCCAAAGACCCGACGCGGTCTACGAGTCACCAGGGAGAAGCATCAAGGGATATCGTTTGTCAACGCAACCACAGTCGCAAAAGTCCCGAAAAACTCACACCTGCCTGCTACAAAGCTCAAGTTTGTTCTGGAGAAGCGGCAGAAACCTCGACAGGCGCCAAGGCCGGTGACGGATGACCTGCGGCGTGTACAGGGGGGTGAGAATCGAAGAATTGCGCCGAGGACGAGTTCAAGCAACCAAGACGAGGACGCATCAGAAAAGCCTTGTTCGACAATTCCATATCAATCCGTTGCTAGCAGGGTTCCTAAGGAGTCGCTCTCTTTTCCATTGACCAAAGCATGGCGTCAGCTCAACGAGGCGGACACTGGTTACGTCCCATCACCTTCTGGCATTGCCCTACCAGACTGGGTCTTACACGGGCTTCCAGCGGAAATCCCCGACGAAGGACGGAAGTGCTTCCACGCATATCTCTTTTCGTGTCCCATAAGGCATTACCCATTTGAACAGCTGCAAGTTGTTTCATGGCAGCCATTGTCTATGGACCAAAGTCGATTTGAGCGTCTGATGCTGGAACCACTGATGCTCAATTGTACGCTGACAATGGGGGCCCTGTTCCTCTTGCTCAAATCTGGGACAAGGGAGTCAGCAGGGTTTTCGATGCACTCCGCAAAACTGTGTGCGTTGGTCAACAAATTGCTGGGGGACAAGGAACAGACCATCAGCAAGAGGGTCGTTGTAATCCAGTCTATTGCGAGCTTGGCTATTCTTGCTGTAAGTTCTTTTTTGAGGTTTGTCAATCTTACTTGCTGACACGGCGTGCCAGACCTTTCTCGGATTGTATGACCACTGGTTGGCCCATCTAAATGGTCTTAAGTTACTGGTGCAGGAAGCGGGTGGCTTGCAGGTTCTTCCACTACCAGTACAAATCCTTGTAAAAAAGTGAGTTCTTGAGCATAAATGAACACTTTCTGACACTAACACAGTCCAGAGCAGATTTGAAGGGGGCGTCTGAAATCGTCACTACACCCTTTTTTGCCCAAGGACAACCGCAGAGGCCAATCTCGAAAAACCTCCCTCGCGATCAGCGGATGGCCATAGAAGCCGATGTCCTATTGGCAGTTCGCCAATACGACGGTGTATGCGATGATTTATCCGGTGCCATTGCATCTCTGGCTGTCCTTGTCGCCACAATCGACTTTGCTGCGTCACAACGAGGGTTGCTAGTATTTGATCCACTTGCGCTAATGGAAGAATATCACGGCATTGAGTATCGTTTGCTGATGACTTCAGTGCCAATACAGACACGCTTGGAGGCTCTTGATAGGTGCTTGAGCGGGGTTGATACGTCTTCATACCGTAACAACCTCTCGTTCAAGTCGCCTGGCGATATGGAACATGAAGCCGAAAGGTCTCTTGATATAGTTCTTCGTCTTGCGGCCCTCTTCTACCTCAAAATGGTTAAAAAGGGTCCACCTGATACTCTAGACGGACTGGTGCATATGATGCAGATCTTGAACGAGCACATGCGTCGCATCACACATCTACCATTATCCATGGCGACTGACCCCCCACACGGACTGTCTAAGAGTGCTCTCGTGTGGATTGCCCTTATGGCGGATCGGGTAATGAGAAAGAGTGATTCGGAGAGATGGAACTGGAGTTCGAGAAAGGTCGATCGACATATCGCCCGGGACTTTTTGTTATGGGTCTTGAGCGGAGGAGACATCGATCATGACGATTTGCGACTCTGCCGCATTCTAGACTTGGGAAGATTCGAGGTTGGCGCATGGAACCCCCGGGTACAGATTGAGCGAATCTTGGCATCATAACACCCACGTTGAAACAGTCCCGGGGTTTCGAATGAGGAAAAGCTCAGCTTATTCACAGATTCCTGCGGAAGAAGGTAATTAGTGGCCATCTCGCTTGGGAGTGGAGGCCGGTGGTCCGGCGTTGCATTCCTGCATTCGGCAACTTCAATGCGATTGGCAAGCTTCAAGCATGACCATGTTGACGACTTGACGTGTCTCGCTTCCGTACCCATGAGAGATTTCACGGCTCCATGATGACAGGCGTGGTTCCAGAGGTACTAGTTTGCGATGTGGTCGTTTTTCTCCTCTTCATAAATGGTATCCAAGCCCCCCTTAATAGAAACTCTCATAATCCCATCCCATCGCTGCTCTGCTGGGGTGCCTGTGACCGACATTTCTGACGAGGGCCAAGAAATTTGGCTTTGGCGAAGTTGTTTCCGAACAAGGCAGATCAAGCTTGAATTCTCCCCACCGCCTGAAGATACCGCACTCGCCCTCCGAATCTCTTCTCCCCGCATCATGGTAGAACTCACCGACAGGGCAGTCCCTGAAGACTCTCTAGTTCTCGTAACTGGTGCAAACGGGTTATTGGGCTCACATATTTCCGACCAATTCCTTCACTATGGCTACCGCGTCCGGGGTACCGTTCGCAGCATGGAGAAGAATATCTGGCTCGTCAAACATTTTGAAGAAAAATACGGAGCAGGACGCTTTGAGCTTGTCCATGTCGCTGACATGGCTACTGAAAAAGCATTTCATGAAGCAGTCAAAGGCAAGATAACACTATCCCTGATACTGAATAGGCTACTTACCAAAGTTAATAGGCGTCTCGATCGTCATTCACGCAGCTTCTGTCGTGTCCCTCGATCCAGACCCGAACAAGACGATTCCTCTCGTTATCTCCGGTTCCCTCAACACTTTAAAGGCAGCGTACGACGAACCGAGCGTTAAACGGTATATTTATACCTCTTCCTCTGCTTCCTTATATAACCCGCTGGACGAACCTGGCGACGTGGTAACCCAAGATACCTGGAACGAAGAGGCCATCCGAAATGCCTGGAAGGAGCCACCATATGAACCCGAGAGAGGGATGACGGTATACGCGGCGGGTAAAGCGCAGGCAGAAAAGGAGATTTGGCGATTTCACAAGGAGCACCGTGACGAACGGGCAGATTTGGTCGTCAACACTGGTGACTTTACCCCCCTGTTTACTCTTGACTGTCTAGTTGCTAACTGAAATTAGTTCTTCCCGACTCCAACCTCGGCAAACCTCTTGATCCAGTCAATCAGGGATACCCAAGTACCTCTGGCTTTATCCCACTCCTGTGCAAGGGAGAAACATTTCCCATGCACCCTTTCTTCCCTCGTCGTGAGTATTTTACGCCAAGGAGCCGCTGCGGCCTTGATTAACGTATCTATAGAGTACTACGTTCACCCTCAAGACACTGCCCGACTTCATGTTGCAGCTGCTATTCTTTCAGATGTCAAGGAAGAGAGGATTTTTGCATTTGCTGAAAGATTCAGTTGGGACAAGGTCTTGGCCATCTTGAGGGAGGCTCAGCCCAACAAGACCTTTCCAGATGACTTTTCAGGTGGAGATGATCCCCATGAGATTCATGGCCTTGACAGAGCGGAAGGTCTACTTCGTATCTTGGGCCAACCGGGGTGGACAAGCTTGGAGGATGCGGTTGCGGAGAATGTCGAGGGCTTATAGCTACCTAAGCGATGTGTGATTTCTAGCTAACTGGATGAGACATTGGGTGCAGAGTAAATCGACCGAGGCGAACAGCCACATAAGAACGCAACCAATGTTCCTCATACCATGAAGTGCTTAATAAACAAACAGCCATCTTAGCGCGCGGTCTTAATATAGAGAGATGGTCTAAGTATATGGATCTTAGTCCAATACATAGTTCAGATTGGGGAGACAGGCATTGATGATGTACATACATCATTCCAGGGTCAGACATGTTCCTCATCTTACATGAGATCATTCTCCTTCTCTGAAAGGTAACCCAGTCTGTCTGTTGTCAAGTTTGTTGATGGGCTGATGTATTTAAGAAACATACCGTCTGCCGTAAAGTTACGTTGGTAAGCACTGTTTGCGGATCATGATCCTATTGCGGTGCTGTAATTGCCTTTACTGCAGCCAACAAAGGAGTGTAAATGCTGTGGGAGGATGGACCTACTCAAATATGCTAAATCTGTCTCTAGGACTTTGCCACTCCTGTTTCGCTGACGCATAACCCGTGATATTCACTGCTTTTCAACTGTTGGTCACCTGCGTAACTGGATAGTAAATCCTCAAACCCAGGCTGAACAAGCTTGACCACGTCAGAAAGTGCATTTAAAACCGTATTCCACTCGGCTATGCCCGGGAATATCATCGCTTTTAAGCTTTTATCTGCCCGGTTCCCTACCGCAGATCAATGAGCTATATGCTGTCCAGCAGCAAAATCGAAGGCTGAAGTCATGCAACGTTGCATTCTGATCATTGGATAATTGAGTCCTGCATGCATTGCTCTGAGGACGTGTCGTGTTATTGTGGTCCGGGGCCCCAGAAGGATGAAACATGCGACTTGTGTGGCTGTGTCAATGCTTCCTATGGGCTGCATAACCCACACAGCTGGAATGCTGCTACCGCCTTTTTGCGACTGGCGATAACTTCATTGTGGCTCCACTTGTTGGCTCGGTGTTAAGGTGAGCTGGCAGGCGCAGTTTTGGGCCACGGACCAACTGAAAAGTTGGAATATCTAAGATTAGGTCAAAAGTCTGTGTGCAGAGGATCAAAGGATCAGACAGAGGCAATTGGGACGTTGAATAGCGAGGTAGAACAATATGGAAAACAGTTTATAAGGGTCGGAATTCTTTCACCAAGTTCAAGATCTGATCTCCATCACCATCACCATCAGAGTCTCCCAATCTATCATCATTACCACCTTCTCCCGTCCCAGTACTTCCTCAGTCCATCACCATGAAGACCAGTGCTTTCATCTCCATCTTCTCTGCCGCCATGGCTCTTGCTTCAGTTAGTTCCCCATACGGTAAACTCTGAAAGAGCTGTATCACTAACAGATCTCAAGGCGATTCCCCAGATCAGCAATGTTCCAAAGGTGGTCAGCGGCCCCATCGACGGCTATGAAATCGCCCCCATGAAGTGGACGGGACAGGTCGACAAGCGCAGCGAGAATATTACTCTTGAGGGTACCCTCGAGGAAATCACAGTCAAGGCCCGAGAGATCAACCCAGACTTTGGTGCTTCTCCCTCAGTCGAGAAGCGCGGTGTAAGTTCTTTCAACATTGACGGGGTTCAAAGGCTCATGGCTAATCTTTGGGTGTTTCAGTTCGGAAAGATAAACTGCGGTTGGGGAGGCAAAGGCCGTGCTGGTGTTCTGGCCATCAAGGAGGGTATCGACTATCTCCAGGGTATCGACGGCTACTGCGGCCTCGATGATGGTCCTTACAAGTGTGCTCGTGTTAGCTGCTCGTGGGACTCTGCCATCTGGCTCTGCAACGACAACGATACCCCTCTTCGCGTTCCATGCAAGGACCTTGGTCCCTTTGCAGCCAAGATCCGCGAGGACTGCATGTCCAGTGGATGGTCCGAGCCCATGACTCAAGGTAGGTCGAGGTAGGCAACGTTCTCAAACAGTGAGGCTAACAATTTCTTTAGGCCAGCTTTTTAGTGACGAGGGCAACTGGAATGTGATTGTTGGAAAAGATAGTTGCTAGACAGCCTTTGCAAGGCAATCGATGAGAGGGTGGACGAAGGGTGCCGGCACTGGATGAGATCGACCTGGACGAGATGAAGGAGGGCATTAGCGTGGAACAGTGTTAAGCATTTCTTTTTATCAGTATGCTCTTTTGCATAATGCTTGGATTGACAACTATTTATCTGTGAACCATGTAACCCTAAACATATAAAGTGTTATAGTATACTTTAGACATAGGTAGGTTTGCTGTCGCCACGATAGCAAGGGCAAGTTCAACAGTCATGGTGGTTGTTCATGCTGGAAAGGACGGGGAGGGAAAAACAACGTCGGCGTTCCGGCGAGTCTTTTGAGATGGGCACGATTAGTCGCCAGATGAACGCCCAACGAACGTCATTTTGGTTACCTATAATTAGGCATCAGAAAGCTCTCTCAGGTGTGGCGTAGGTATTTCGGTCAGTAGCTCTGTCTTGGCGGGCGGGATGAGCGATGGTATGGGGGTTATTTCAGGATGAAGACCTATCACAGCTCCCAAGTTCCCTGCAGGTTGAAGGCGGCTGGATCAGGCTGGCGCTTCGCAACAACAATAAGCAAAACTTGTTATAAATAGTACTAAAGCTGAGGGGTAAATCACGCAAAGAAGCCTTTTTTCACCATCCTTGAGATCCTCTCACGAAGGAGATCAACCGAAGCGGCACGCTGCGGCGAGCGCGCCCGTCTAAAAATCGGTTCAGCGCTACATCTTACTACTTTCTTTCTCTACTTGATTGCTTTGATCAACTCTACGCGTGCTTTCAAGTTGAAGAATCATGCAATCTTCCGCACAAAACCTCCGCCTGGAGGCCAGTTTCGAGAGAGACGCGAATGGCCAACAGAGGACGACCCACCCAGCAAGCTCATCATCATTAATGCAGGGGACATGGATCCGGAAGAGAAAAATCGGCAAGGGTGGTTTTGGCACCGTATGGCTTGAGAATCACTTGGACAGCTCGAGAGCCGTTGGAGCGCGGGCTGTCAAGCAGATCCGGAAGACAAGTCTACCCAACGGACCTGAACGCGAGCTTCAGGTGATAGCCAAGTTTTCACAAGAAGAGGTGCGTAGATGATTTACATCTTTCATCTTGTTGCTTATGATGAATATAGCCTTTTATTACCTGCTACGGCTGGTACGAGAACAAAGATTCTTTCTTCATCGCGATGCAGTATTGCGAGCACGGAGACTTGAGTGAGTATCTGGATGAGCGTGGGCCTTTACCCGAAACTACAGCACAAAGTATCATCCACCAAGTCCTAGAAGGCTTAGTATCTATGCATAAAAGCTACTACGCACATCGAGACTTGAAACCATTGGTACCGCGACCCTAAACCTCATTCTCGACTGTCACTGACATACCCGGGTGCTAGAACCTTCTCGTCACGAATATGGAGCCCCTAACGGTCAAGATTACTGATTTCGGCTTCAGTAAACAAACTCGTGACCAGTCTGGCTATTCTACTATCCTCGGAACACCAGGCTTCATCGCTCCAGAGGTTGGGCTGGCATATGACGGCAATGGGCGAATGCAAGATATTAGCCCTTTTCCTGTTGACATGTGGTGCCTAGGGGAGACAATGGTTCAAATTCTCACTAATAGATCTTCTTTCAACGATTCGAATACTTTTCGGGGCTACCGCTCAGGTACCATCACCTTCCCAACCAAGAGACTTGAAAAAGAGGGTGTCACTCCAGAGGGCGTTGACTTTGTTTCCTCGTTGATGAGGATAGACCCCTCTCGCAGAATGACGGCGCAAGAAGCAACAGAGCACAAATGGATGAAGTGTGGATCAAAGGCTGTGTGAGTTGACGTCTTGATGTCTGAACGAAAACGAGCGGCTAACTAAACATCCCTTAGCGCAAAACCCAAGGACACAGGGAATCACAACACCAGTGCCTGGCCGGAGACTTCAACATCTGCATTTGACGACAGCTATAGCTCTCATTCTTCGCCGTCCCCCGTCAGAGAGCCTAGTCCTGTCAAGGAACCCAGTCCGGTTGAAGAGAGGAGCTGGAGCCAAGAGGTAACGGAGGGTGCAGAAAGATTTCATGATTACTTGCATGGGGATGACTATGGTAGTACTGGGTTCTATGGTTCGGGAACGTTTGACTAAAGCTAGCGCAAAATTTGGGAACTCTAACAAGAGACTTGTACCAAAGTTTGAAGGTGATAGACTGGAATTATATGTTCTCATCTAAGAGCTGCCTCCTCGGTCATTTCAGCCTTCCTGGGAGGATGACAACAAACGCGTTTCAAGCTGAGGACAAGACGTCATGAAGGACTCTAGATACTTCCATGTGCTCACCGAGAATCGACAATAGTCCAGCCCAAGCCATCCGAAAGGAGGAGTATTCCTCGCTTCTCGAAGCTGAGAGAGGCCCAGCTTGAAACTTGTACGACGGAAGCTACGAGGATTGCACCCACTGCTGTGAAACCAAGGATGTTAGGCAGCTTCACCGCTGGTCTTAAGTTCAATCGGCACACGCAGTCATCCCAGCACGAGAAACAGCTTGTACTCCCTTTATTAAATTCTCGCAGGGTTTTATTCACCGCTCAGGATGCCCTGCAAGCTCGTAAGCCGTCCCTGGCTCCTCCAACTCCGCGGGCTGCCTCCCTGCAGATGGTCTGGCGCACTGAACGGCAATCGGCGTCGCTCTCTGGACTATATAAAGTTCTGGAAGATCGCTATGGCTTCCTCCCCCTGTATCAACGGCCCGAGGCCTGAATCCACGGCCAATGGCATTATGACGGTTAAAGAGGAACCAGATTAACGCTCCAGCCGTTAGTGCACCAGCCGTGACACCAAAACCGACGCCGGCCTTGATCGCAGTACTCCAGCTACCAGGGCCGAGATTCCCACCTCCACTGTCGTCAGCTGGTAGTAGAGCTCCATCCGTGTTGGTTGCCTTGACCGGTAGTGGTTTTGCCTCCTCCCAGGTACCGGCGGCTGACTTGTAAGCTTGGATGATTGCTCCGTCGACCCAGTAGTAGATCCAGACCTCCCCGGGGACCTTTGACCGTGATACTACTGCCAGGCCGCCGCTTTTTTCGTCCGCCTTTGGCCAGGTTGACTGGCTGCCATTGGGTCCAAGTATCCATTCACCGCCAGCACTAGACTCGCGAGCCTGATATAATGTTCTGTCCGTCCCGATATAGTAGACCTCTCGTAGCCCATTCTTCGTGAATGCGTGTCCAATGGCTTGAGTTTCTGGATCCCAGTATGGCAAAGAAAAATCGGAAGTAGATGTGCCGTCAAATTTGAGCTGATTTGTGGTGGTCTCGTTCGTAGCATTGCCCTTTAAGGGACGCGGAAAACTCTCTGAGAGTAATTAGTGACATGTCTTGGCCGGATATTCGGTAGTCAGAGATGCCTTACCGAGCTGCCACACCTCGTCTCGTGGCAGGCGAGCAACTTCAATATCTCTTGAACCTCGTGGAGAAACCACTGAAATGGCTTTACCCTCGTGATAAGCTGACGCCAAAGCAATCCCAAGGCTAGTGTCTGGTGAAACCCTTCCTGCGTCCACCCAAAGCTTCTCACCCTGCTCCCACGACATCATCATTATCTGTCTGTCTGAGTTGTGGTAAAAGAGCCGATATTGTCGATATCCAACTTGATCGGCCAAGAGCTCGACGGAGAGGCCAGTTCTTTCGTGGACTGAGTCGACACGGGCTATCAACGAAGGGTACGATTCGGCCGTGCGTTTAAACCGACCAGTCTTCATGTCGCACTCGTAGAAACAGTTTGCTATGTCGCCATCTTCATTTTGGAAAAACACAGAGGCCTGAATAGTGTGAGCAGAATCTGCCTTCCACCCATGCCGCTAATAAACATACCAAAACCTGCGTTCCATCCCACCAGCCCGCTGCGGTTAACGCTGTCCCATTCCGTGGGCTGCTGAAGGTCGGGAGAACGTTCGGGTTTTCGATGGGGAATATGGGCGTATTAAGCCTATTGCAGCTGCTATATAGGATCTTGCTAGTTTCGGGGTCTTGCGCCGCAACTTGGATGCTTCTTTGTGTATAGAAAGCATACAAGTTGGACGTGGAGACGGTCTGAATACTCAGGAAAAGACCAGTGGCCACAACTTGCCGGTGCAGAAACATCATGGCGGAAACGGGGTGTCGGAGATTGGGTCGGGCAGAACTAGTGGTCGGGTGAGCTTCTATTTAAGGGATGCCTTCCTTTTGTGCAACGCCAACAATAAGATATCTTGCGTGACACCTTGGAGTGCTGGGATCTGCTTGAATCAGGGAATCAAGTTGGTAGTACCGAGTCTCTTGTAAGAACTCCAGGGGGTGTTTTTGAATAGATGAGCGAAGTATTATTGTACGCAGGGTACTGTCATACCCTAGGGTTTTCATGTAATGCCAATCACCCAGTTCGATGTGCCACAAGGCTGGAGTTGATGGAGTTGTTTGGTTAGACTTCGGCTGCGTTATCTTAGGCCCGTCTACCGTTGCGATATTATGGGTCACATGAATCTCGAGCCTGCCAGATGCTAACTCCAGCCTACGATTTAGGGTCAAACGTGGGATTGTCAATACTGGAGTAGAGAGTGTCCCAGCTCTTCGGACGTAGCCAATGATATCGTGGGTAGAAATCTCCTCTGTTTATTTATTCATTCAGCCTTAAATTCATCCTAAATGTTCCGTATTACGAAATGTTTCTGTTGATGACTGGTGATTCCAAGGACCAGCCTACTTATCATCAAGACAGACACTGTTTCCAATGTCTCGAAAGGTCTCAATCTGATGCTGCATGTCCTTGAAGACATTATCCATCAGAAGCATCATATCTCTTCCCAATGGCATAACTCGTTCACCTTCCTTCCCTTCCCCTCGTCCTTCCCCAATGGCAACTTCGTAGATTACCTGGCTGGCTTTGCGATGATCACCATCTGCCTTGTAGTTGCTGCCCAGTAAACTGTGAGCCACTTGGTCTGTCCTGCCACCAAGATAGTCTTCTGGGAAGGGTACGGATGATAGCCGAAGGGTGTTGGTGAAGTTGGTATCAAACCCTCCAAGCTGGACTGTCAAGGTACGGATATTGAAAGGAGCAACCTCGCGGGAGAGGATTCTAGTGAGGCCTTTTCGTGTCAGTACATGGCTTCGAGTCGATTGGCAGTGGCTCACCATCCATAGCAGCCTTGGCAGCAGCGTAGATGCCCATGCTTTCTCTGCCACCCACCCCGGCGCCTGATCCGATGTTGAGAATCAGCCCTTGGCGTCGCTGTCGCATATGAGGTAGCACTGTTCTGATAAGACGATATGGTCCAAAGTATACCGTCTCCATTTGTCGGCGAACTTCATCTTCTGGAAAGCTCTCAATGGGGCCGTGAATGGACCAGCCGGCGTTGTTGACCAAAATGTCAATACCAGTACCCTCCTTTTCCAACTTCTCAATGACGAGACCGCCGTTGGGGTCATCAACATCCAAGGTCAGCCAACGACCGCCCTTGGCTTCGATCTCAGAGACCAAATCGGGAACCTTGGATGGATTTCGTGATGTTGCAATGACGTTGTGACCGTTAGCTAGAGCAAGCCGGGTAAGCTCCAGACCAAACCCCGAGGCCGCCCCAGTGATGAACCAGGTCAGCTTAGAAGTCTTCCAAGAAGTCATGGTGATGCAGTGCAAAAACGATATTTAATGCTGATAAAGTTACATTGTTGTCTAGAATGTCTATGACCTTATAAGTGAGAGGATCGCGGTTCACGGACTTTAGCGCCGATTAGGTCCGGGATGATCGGGGCCGCATCGGCCACTTCGCAGAACTCTGATGCCATACAGTCACCGGCCTCAAGGCCATCCGGAGTTAAGCTGCGGACTATCGGATAGCGATGAACATGGTAACTAGGCAAATAGCACATGTATGATGGAGGCAAGACCCCGAAACAGTGGGCAGAGGTATTTCCAGGGTCCTTTGTTTCAACTTGCCGAGGAACTGGAACTCCAAATTGGGGCTGGAAGGCCTAAGGACATTTCCAATAATCGATACTATCACAATAGTTACTGAGATGCTAGGAAGTCTTGGAATACCAGTCTTCGCATCGGAATCGAGTAGCCAGATGAATAATTTGTCCCCTCAACTTTCATTGAAACTCGAATATTAGTTAGCTTAGGTAGTGGAGAGGGATCTAATTTGTTCTGACAAAGGTGTAAGAATTTGACAGCGTCGGTTGGCAGTATCGAAGAAAGGCAATACTTTACTTTCTGGAAACCAAGTCAAATTAGAGACAGTTATCGGGACAAGATCTTTTTTATAGTGTACATTCTGTCGAAAGTATAGGTACATGTTCACAAGGAATTCCATTATGAGATGTATTTCTGCACTCGATATTTATCCTTGTATTAGGCAACTAACAAATACACCGCCCCTTATCAAGCGGACAATGGCTGAATCGGTAGGTCTCCACCTCTACCACTCCTATTTATCAACTTGACCGTTTTCGTAGTGGAGTTTGTCAAAGTAAGGATGAGTGCATGCCCTCTTTGCAGATAGGCGATAGGCGGGGTCATAGACAAGAAGGAGATCAAGCAGATTCAGTCCTTCCTCGTCCAAGTTGGGACACAGGGGGGCATCGTAGTTTCGTCTCCATTTCGGAAAAGAGGGCTTGAAATCAGGATACGAAGTTACGTCGGGCCAAATTTCGTTGTCAGGCGTTCCAAGGATACTGGGGAAAAGGTTAAGTTAGCCCGGTTAAGCAGCAGCAAGATATGGTGGACTTACCGGAAGATCTTGAAAATCTCATCAATTTCAGAATCGCCAGCGAATATCGGCTTGCGGGTGCACATCTCGGCGAAGATACAGCCGATAGACCACATGTCGACGCCTGTTGAATACTGCCTGCCTCCCAGCAAGACTTCTGGTGCACGATACCAGAGAGTCACAACTTCGTGGGTGTAGGTCCGTAGCGGGACACCAATAGCTCTCGCAAGGCCAAAGTCAGTGAGCTTGAGGTTGCCTTCCTTATCGATGAGAAGGTTCTGAGGCTTCAAGTCTCGGTGAAGGACACGGTGCGAATGACAGTACTTGATGCCCTCGCAGAGATGAAGCATGAACTTCCGCACGACTTGATCGCCCATACCGAGAGTGCGGATGGTTGCGGACGATCCAGCGGGTAGAGGTTTGCCGCGACCACCGTCGGTTACGGGTAAAGAGTCCATGTACTTCTTGAGGTCAAGGTCGAGAAATTCAAGGACGAGATACAGCTTGTGACTATCTGCGTGGACAATGTTGAGCAGGTTGACAACGTTGGGGTGGTTCATCTCCCTGAGGACTGAAATCTCGCGGATGGCTGTGCTGGGAACACCCTCGTCCTCAGTCTCGAGGCGGATCTTCTTCAGGGCAACGAGGCGGCCATTGTGCGCGAGGTCCCGGGCTTTGTAGACGACACCGTACGTTCCTATGGTTGTGCGAGTCAATAGCTAAGCAAAAGAGATGAGTGTCGGGTCAGGGAAACAACCTTCACCGACCTTCTCTATCCTTTGGTAGTTGTCCATGATGGAGAAGGTGATCTAAAATGTCTTACGTGACACTTGAGGCCTGACCGCCAGGCTGATAGTGCAGTGCAAGGGTGGCTGTTCGGTGCTAAAATAAGTACGCGCGCGCAAGTCTGCCTGCCTGAAGCGCTGGTCAAGCTAATATGTATTGGGCTCGGAATAGCGTCAATTATGAAGGCGCATCCGTGGCGAAACAAACGTTCTCTTGATGAATCACGTTATGAGAAGGAAAGGACAGAATTAATTTCTCTGCGGGTGTTTGTGTTTGGTGGTCAATGTCGGTCGACGTGTTCTGTGTTGCGGGGACAACAATGAAAAGAAAAAGCGCGCGCGATTGGAAATAAACAGGCCCCGCATCAGTTGGCATAGGAACATCAACCACCTGATATCTCATGCTTAATATTGTTATTTTCATAGAAATAAGCGTCAGAAATAAAGGGCTATATGTTTAAATATGATTTTTTTTCTAAAAGAACGTCTAAGTTAACGTTGTAACGATCTTGTCTGTCGGTTATCCCGGCTTCAACTACGATAAAGAATATATTTCCAACACATAATAGCATCATACATACCCCAATGCTAACACAGTTAACGTTAGAACATAGCATATTAAACCCTAGTTTCGAAAGTAAATATCCCCAGAACTGACTTCAACACCAATGTTCAACCAATCGCTGCGAGAATCATACCCCCTACACTCGCAAGCGCCCCAATCCGTGACCAAAAACTACGAGTCCTTTCCTCCTTCTGCTCCTCCAACTTGTCAATAGTTGCCTGAAGCCCCTCCCGCTCTCTCTGGTCTGCGAGTTGTTGCTTGAGACGAGTGTCTAAGATCTGATGACTGATCCTCCTCATGTCGCTAGCCCACCTATCACCTTCCTCAGTCACCTCCCTCTGGTCTTCTTTGATGCTCTCAATCTTCGCTTGGTGATTTTTCTTGCTCTCCAACTTTTCGATGACGCTGTTGGAGCTTTCCAGGGCCTCCTTCAAGCGTGCCTGACCCTCCTCTCTCTCCGCTGTTAGGCGTTGTTCGAGCTCATCCATCATTTCCTGCATCTCCCTTTTCTGCTTTTCCCACTGCTCATCAATAGTTTTCTGCATACGACGCTGTTCTTCCTTGAGTCTTGCTGACTCCCGTTCTTGTCTCAACTTTTCGTCAGAAAACTCCTGCTCCATGCGACGCCGTTCTTCTCGCCTGTCAGCATGCAGGGCCGCTTGCTCGCTTTCTATGGCCCGCAGCAGCGCAAGCTTTTCCTGTTCCATACTTTCGAGCATTCTCTCAAGGTGATCATCGTGCTCTTTCTTCGCCTGGTCCATCTCGTGTCGATAAGCTTCGAGCTCCCTCTCATACTGCTTGCGTAACTTGACGAGCTCCGAGTTCAAGGCCTCGCCTGCTGTTGTCTGGTCGACCTCGCGCCCTTCGTTGACCATCTCTTTCTGCACCTGCAGTGTCACCGAGTCCAAGTCGAGCATCTCGGAGACAATTTCCAGGGCAGACTCTCGAGTGTTGCCAAACCTCATTGTCCTAGAGCCCTTGGCAGCCATGTATCCCCACCATTCAGTTCGACCGAGGAGTTGCTGCTCGCGTCCTTCACCTTTCGCTTTGTCCTGCAACTCGTCCCAAAATGTGGTCACCAGGATCACGTTTCGAAAGGCAGCGTCACCACAAAGATTACGAAACAAGGTGAGGTTTCGCATAATTGCGTTGGTCATTCGTTCATCCTTGATTCGATGCAAATAAATGATGCCGTTGAGCTTGAGGTCGTTCTTGTACGAGGAGCTCAAGACCTGCGCAACATCGGCAAGCACATCGGCATCTCCACGATAGGTATCGTCGAACCCAGGAGTATCAAAGAAGACAACCTGTTTATTTCCCAGGCGACATTCGTACTTTTCCGTTTTCTGCGTGCCTTGGGACCGTTAGCTACTTAAGTATATCCACTAATGTGACAGTAACCTACATGAATCAAGGTTGTGACCAACAACAGGCCCTCCACCTTGAACATTTTTGACGACATGTTGCAAGAAGTTGCTCTTTCCAGACCCTGTTACCCCCATAACAGCAATGAGAGCAAGATTTTCCGTCTTCTCATCTTGGTTGGAATGTACTTGCGGCTCAGTGAGCCTGTGAGGGGTGACTGCCGCCATAGTTTCTTTCGGTAAGTACCTAGGTAAGTAAGGTGAGGCAAAGAATAGATTGTTGATATCAGCTAAATTGGATATGACGCAGTCAGCCTCAGACACAGAGAATGAACAGAATCTCCCAACGGGTGGTAAATATCCCGCGTCTCCAAACTTCACAGCCTGATTCCAAAGTGTATCCGTACCGTGGATCCCTCCAAGCGCCGTGGCTGGTTGCCTCGTGAGGCACTCTGCATGGCTTGGACTAAGCCCCCGCAGTAGTCTCCCATTGCATCAGGTTGAAAACCAATCAGCCTTCTATTATAAGATACAGTGGCTTCAATAGTCAACTGTCACTTTTAGCCTATTCAGCTCGAGCAAGCCTCATCGCCTCGGCTAGGCGTCAGAAACCCACACAACCGCCTTGGACCACACGACTTTCTCTGCAAGTTTCCCACCAGGATGCACCATCTGCGCTGTAATTCGCGGCCTGACCATGACCTGAACAGGCCTCCCGTCTAGGCGCGACGCTCCCGGTCTCCGCAAGCTATCCTCAAGCTCCATCTCTGGCCCTGGTCTGAAGTGTTGTAGGTCCTCGTACTCCAGGCCGTCAACCATTATGAGGACGCGGCGCCTCCACAGCTGAATAGCCAGTTTGCCAAACCGCTTCATCAGGTCTACCAACTCTGAGCGCATATTTTCGTCAAAATCTTGTACGCATAGGAGAAATGCATATTTCCTAGCGAAACGCTGTGCCTGTTTGTTCAATATTGCCTCCAGATGAGCTTCTGAATGTGAAAAGGCCATCTCGAGAAATTCACCGGTCTGAACGCGCCAAGTTATCGTGGCTTCACGAGCAGGCTCTATCTCTCTCGTCAGCCTACCTATTCTAGAGTGGCTATCCAGAATCAACCTACCTTTCAATGCCCCATCAATGAACTCAGACACCCAATCCTGAAGGAAGAATGGCTTTGTCAGGAACAGTTCGCAGAGAGTCTTTGCCAGCGCTGCTTGGAGAAGAACCGGGGCTGTTGTTTTTCCTTGCATGTTGATCTTCGCGTTGTTGGCCAAGATGTTGTTGCACACCAACAAATCGTCCACACCGCACTCCGCTATCTCAGTTACTTGATAGTTCAAACACCAATCGCGGGCTGTCTCGCCAAACAACTTCTGTAATTCGGCTCGGATCCTGTCATTTGGCAAGTTGCTTGATACACCCTGACTCAAGTGGTTGATGTTGTTGGAATGAAGCTTGTTGATGACATGAGCCTGCTCTGTTATTTCACTTTGTAGCTGCTTCGAGTGAAGCCTCTCCATTCGAAGCTCTCCTTTAAGCCGATCAATGCGCTCTTGCTGTCTGTGGATCTGAGCGGTGTGGTTGGCACATTCCGAGGTCGACACCATACCATTGGCTTGATGGCTATGGCTTATTGTTCCAAAAGTACTGGACTGGGCAAGTGTTGGTGACTGGACGAGCTTCCCTTCTGCATATTCTCCTTGCACTTTGCTCCCTCTGGAGACATCATTGTCGTGGGTGTTAAGCTGGTCTTTACTGCCTCCTGTGTGCGTTGTTGGATCGGTTGTGCTCCGTTTCGGACCCAGCTTGGATTTCTCAGGCGGTGCAGGTGCAGCCACAGGGGCAACTGGCGGGCTAGGCTCGTCCTCATGGGCAATACTCAACCCATCGCCACTCACAGTTCCCGTGGTTGAGGGTAGGAACTGGGGTTGTTTTAAGTGAGTGTCATTGCACTTTAGGGAACTAATCTTACCAGTTGATTAATATGTTCTATCTGGACTTGTTTTTCCGGTGCTGGGCCATGCTCAGTTGAGGAAGCCTCTTGTTGCTCGTTCTCGTGGTTCTGTGAGTTCATCTTTCGTTGACTGGTGAGATCAGTGATAGAGTCTGGCGATTGATCCAGCATGGTGCTGGAGCAAGGTTGAAAGTCAATAACCTTGTTCTTATGCCGAGCTTCTGAAAGCGCTTGCGAACTTTCAATCTGTCACTAGGCCATGCTGGTTGCCAACTTTCCACGACCTGGCGAACCATGCTCCCAGCCTGTGTCAAGGTGCATTGATGGCTGAAACTGATCCATGGCAGCTGAACTCAGCCGCAGAAAGCCATGCGCCAAGTTAGCCAATGCTTGCCGCGTGGTAAGCGCCTAGTCACAGCCGACAGGAGCTATAGGTCTGGGCGAGGTATTTTTACTCAATGAAGCACCATGGTGGCTTGGCTTGTAGAATCAGGCTCGGTATAGTCGGGTTGAGGCCTTGTCGTACGGTCCCGCCCTGAGCCTCAACTGCTTCCTGAAGATCCTTTTAATTTGCCGCAACAGCGACCTACCTGTCTGCACATAGATCATCATCCCACCTCTCCCTTCATTTCACTTCACTTTGCTGCACTATTGTCTATCACCTCGATCACCATGTCCAGACCCACGAGTCTTTCCATTCGAAAAAGAGATCGGTTGATTGTAGGCATTGACTATGGAACAACCTACTCCGGGGTCTCCTTTGCAATGTCTACAACCACTGAGTTCCGGGACATTCACCCTTGGACACAGTATCCTGGCTCCGCCTCGTGTTATGCTGGCCATTGCGAAAAGGTACCCTCCCTAGTGGCGTTCGCCTCCGACAATGAGGACCTTGAGCAAGACGAATGGGGTTACCGAGTTGAATCACATATGAAAGCTTGTTCTTGGACGAAGCTCCTACTTGATGGCTCAGCCCGGGCATCAGAATATGATGATCCAAAGCTGAAAAGGGCCATAAGAAGTGGTATCATGAAGCTACCTCCCAATCGCACGGCAAAGGAGATCGTCACTGTTTATCTTCAGGGTCTCAACACGCTGTTTGAAGGAGCTGTTGCTGAAAGACTTGGCGAGGGCTCCCTTGACAATCTTCCTATTGACTTTTGGTTGACTGTGCCTGCAACTTGGTCGGACAAAGCGAAACAGCTTACTCTGGAAGCAGCACGAGACGCCGGCATTGCTTCTAGACCTCATGATCGCATTCACCTCATCTCAGAACCAGAGGCTGCAGCTCATCTCGCTCTGAAAACCAGTGTCCACTATGTCCAGGACTTGATAGAGGTAGGCAGGCTAATTCGAGTGGCCCACAACTGTTAATTTCTTTCCGTCGTCTCCATACTAATAGACGTTTCAAGGCTGGAGCCAAGGTGATGATTTGTGATCTTGGAGGAGGGACCGTGGTAAGTACCAGAGCTGTCTTTAATTTCTGAATTGGGAACTGTAAGGTTGACCTTTCCAGGACATCACGAGCTACCAAGTTCAGAGTACGTCGCCAAAGCTCAAGCTGCGAGAACTCTGTGTCGGCGGCGGCGGCAAATGCGGTGGGACATTTGTGGACCGCAATTTCTACGACCTCATGGAGAAACGTTACGGCAAGGCCTTTACGTCTCTCGATCCCAGAATGACTGGCCCTGGGAGCCATTTCATGGTTCAGTTTGAGACGGCAAAGCGGGACTTTAGTTTGAGGAATCGCAGAAAAGGGCCCACTCGTCTCCTCCTACCCATGACGCCAACCCCTGAAGCGCACTATGATGACCGTTTTGGGTATGTCTTGATTTCACACGAGGATATGAAAGGCTTGTTTGATCCCGTCGGAGACATGGTACTTGCCCTGGTGTCGGATCAGGTCAAGCGAGTAAGAAGAGAGACGAGCAAGAACATCGACCATATGGTGCTGGTGGGTGGGTTTGGCTCATCACCTTACATGAAGGAACGGCTACAGGAATGGTGCCTCAGCCAGACTATTAGGTTGACGACACCTTGGATCGGAGCGTAAGTCTTTTCATAAATCTCACAACGACACGAAGCAACGCTAATACGTGCTTGATAGATGGTCGGCTGTGGTATGCGGCGCCGTGCTCAGGGGTATCGAGGGCGCCGTCACCACTGAGAAAAGGTGTAGGAGGTTCTATGGAAGGGCCATCTCACGAGTCTACGACCCCAAACAGCATGGGAGTTACGACAAAACTAAACGAAACGTCTGGACAGATGATTTTAATGGACGGGATATGTTGACGGGGTTTGTGGACTGGTTTGTTGCCAAGGTCAGAGACATTGTGGCTGGTTAGGCTTATTTGCTGAACTAACCACTCCCTCAACAGAACGATGTTCTTGACACCAACTGGAAGATCTCCCAGGTGGTCTGCTGGCAATTCAAAGGCAGACTAAAACAACCAGATGCTATCCCTCTCCTCGCCTGCAGTTCTGATGCAGGCCCTGAGACCATAGAGAGCAAAGGTGCGTGCTTACTAGTCTCAGGTACCTTTCTAACGCTAACATATCCGAATGCAGACATTGAGCTTGTTGGAAACATTCGGTACACCCTAGATAAGCTGGATCTGAACAAGATCAAACAGAAAAGGAGACGTGACGGCTCTATCGCGTATCTGGTTGACCTGACTCTCAACATTAGAATGAGTGACGAGGATGGGATGTTTGTTTTCAAGATCCTGCACGAAGGGGAAGAATGTGGCACGGCGAAGCTGGCGTTCTCTTCTTACACGGTCTAGTTGGGAGGACATCAAGGGGCAGTCTTTGAACTTGGGAATTATCGGTACATGGAAAAGTGTCGGCTTGCGACCCAATATCTCAACGTCCCGCTCATTCCCTCCCCTCTGACAGGTGGGCCAAGCTCTCGGAGCGAAAAGGAGGCCGGCGATTAGAAGGCGGCCGAGCCCCTTGAAACTTGATCCAAGTCCGCTCGCTCATTTATGTGCATCTAAACTGAATCAACTAACATTTCAGGGCCATAATTTCGCAAAGGGCGTCGTGGGTAGAATATTCACTTGTTGATCAACCATCGGCCCTTGTGACGGGGAGCTGCCTACGGTATCACATGTCGTTCGGCCTTGACCTTCCACTCATCTTGGCTCAGGCATACACCCACGCCAAGTCTGGCTAGATCAAACATCTCACCCGTCGGCAACTCACTTTGACTACTTGTCGTAACTTCAATCCGTTGATGGTATGGTTGAACGTGCTGCCATGTAAATACAAGGCTCCAGTCTAACCAATGATGCGTGACTAGGAATGATGCCATGGCAAATGGATCCTCACGACGCCATCCCGACAATCGCGGAGGAGGTTACCTGCTGCCAGTCTAAGCTAGTCGAAACACTAGACAGGTGGGTCGGGGACCCTTTGACAGGCAGCCACTCTACCTTTTCTCCGATCTAAGGCGCCTCTACCCGGGACGATAACGGGACCTTTTCTCTTTTCTCTATGGTTACGAAGGTGAGGAGGGACCTCTTCAACACCAGTTTGGAGCTCACTCTCGTGTCACCACAGAGTGAAGGCAGCGTAACGCCCTGAGCTATCCATAACTCCCTATGAGTTTAAACAGTGAATTGTCTCCAAAGTGGATTTCGAAGTGGTGTGTATGTGCGCCCTACCCACCCTTGTAGCCCCAATGAGCAGGTGAGCAGAGGTAGTGCACCTCCAAGGCCGTACCTTACTGGGGAGATTTGGGCAGGCATGGAATTGTCGTTGCAGGTTCTAGACTCGGTTGGGCAGCTCTCGCTTAGCTGGTGATCCGCCAGATCGACGGGATCCTTGTTCACCTCAGGGAAATCGTCTCAGCACGTAGTCTCTAGTTCCACTCCATGTGGGAGTCGGACTTGCGAGCAATCCACTTTGTCCCAAGGGAAACTAAAGTGATGTCATGCTCAAAGGTCTGCAACGAATTACAAGACGAATCGTGTTATCGCCATTGTTCCTGACATGGCACCGGTCTGCCCACACTTGTCAAGAACTATATTTTACCTTGTCTTGGCTGATGGCTTATTTTTATTTTCACAACTGTTGCTAAGCTCACCATGGCTTCACTCTAGACTACGGCGAGGTTTGCCGAGCGACACAGGGCGAGCATTGTTACCCTTCACCTCTCCGAGCAGCACCACGAGTCATTCCGAGCTTCTAGGTTGTCACTTTCGCGCTTTCTATAAGCATAGCACCTACCCAATTTGACTGTCTCTCCGTAAAACCCTGTGCCTTGCCCCTCACTATGCTCAGTCTTGTTAACGCTACGTCGGTTATCCTACCGTCGGTAGCTAGGCGTCAAGGTCGACAGGAGGCTCAAGTGGGCAAAATATTACGTCCTGAGGGTTGATATGTCTCTGTCGACGTGAGAGTGGCTGAAAGAACCTTGTGCGATGGGGTTTTAAGATTTGATACAAGCTCACGCATGGGTGGATGTGACAAGTGGGAGCTAGCCCCTGCGCTAGCCGTCTCTACAAGCCGAAAATTCAACGGTCAACTGATTGATTAGCTTCTCATCTGGGCTAAACAGAAGTTCTCCGAAATCCCAGGTTCTTCCAAGGTCACGCCTTTCCCTCTCGGGAACGTTAGTCGCAGATCTTTCAGCAAAGTCGGCCAACAGGGCATACCACAGGTTTCAGGCTCCGGAGTCCAGGCGTCCCCTCCATGTGATAACCTCATTTCAACGCCTTGACGATGCCAACAAGCCGTGAGGTGCAATGTATATAATGTTGGTTGAGACATGACATTTTTTACTCTTCCCTCAGCAGACAATCCATCACCACATTCTTTTGAGTTCTTTCACTTCTTTCACTTTACTACATTCTTTCAACTTTACCCACTACACCCATTTCTACTTGTCCTCTGTGACTGCGTCATTCCTTCAGCTTCGTCTACTGTCTTTTGCCTTTGATTCACCATGCCCAGTCTTCGCAATGTCTCCCTCCTTCTGGGAGCCATCCTCCCTGTTGTCTTGGCCGCACCCTTCGCCGCCAACTACAAGCTACAGGACGATGTTATCCCCGGAAAGTACATCATCACCCTCAAGAAGGATTCCGATGTCACCACAGTCGAATCTCACCTGCACTGGGTTGAAGATGTTCACCGTCGCAGCCTCTCCAAGAGAAGCACTGTTGGCATTCAGTCTACCTACAATGTGACCAACTGGCATGGTTACTTTGGAGAGTTCGACGAGGACACTATCAAGGAGATCGAAGCCAGCCCTGAGGTAATTGTAGTGGTCTATACCCTGTCACACGACTAACACAAAGGCAGGTTGCCTTCGTCGAACCCGACCACAAGATCCGCCTGCAAGCTGACGAAGAGGACGGCAAGGTCTACCTCTGGGAACAGCCAGGACAGCCGTCCAAGAGGGCTTTGACCACCCAGCAAAGTGCTCCCTGGGGTCTCGGAGCTATTTCTCACCGCGAGCCTGGTTCTGATAGCTACACCTACGATACTTCTGCTGGCACCAAGTCCTTTGCCTACGTTGTCGATAGCGGTGTTCTTGTCAACCACTCCGAGTTCCAAGGTCGAGCCATTGCCGGTCACAGCGTTTTCCCTGGCGCCCATGTCGATACCATTGGACATGGTACTCACGTTGCTGGAACTATTGCTGGCAAGACCTACGGCGTGGCGAAGAAGGTTAGTCAACCCCGTCTCCCTATGACTGGAGATGCTTCCAAGAGTGCGACGTAAAATTGACTTGACTAGGCCCAGATCATCTCCGTCAAGGTCTTTCAGGGACGGGAAAGCTCTACTTCTGCCACCCTTGAAGGTTTCAACTGGGCTGTAAACGACATCATCTCAAAGAAGCGTGCTAGTAGATCCGTCATCAACCTTTCCCTTGGTATGTGAAACCCTCTTCCAGGCGTGCCTAGCAAGCGAGGCGTCTTATACTAATCCCCCCTTTAGGTGGCCCTGCTTCCCACGCGTGGACTGCTGCGATCGAGTCTGCCTACAAGTCCGGTATCCTCGCCGTTGTCGCAGCCGGAAATGGTGACGATGATGGAAACCCACTTCCCGCCTCTGGACAGTCCCCTGCCAATGCCCCCAACGCTTTCACTGTCGGCGCTATCACCCCCGACTGGAACCCTACCTCCTTCACCAACTATGGTTTGTCCCCGTTACCTTAGGAGGTTATAATTATTGCTAACTATACCTAGGACCTGAAGTCGATGTCATGGCCCCCGGTCAGGGCATCAGATCCGCTGGTATCACCTCTACCAGTGCTGTCAAGACCATGTCCGGCACCTCTATGGCCTGCCCGCACGTTGCTGGTCTTGCTCTTTACCTTCAGGTCAAGGAGAATCTCAGCACCCCTGATGCCGTGAGCATGCGCATCAAGGCTCTTGCAACTTCTGGACAGATCAGCGGTAACCTCAATGGAAGCCCCAACCTCGTTGCTTTCAACGGGGCTAGGGAGTAATACAGAGCGATTGCGAGGCTCTGATCGGAATTTATCCTTCTGAAGGTCTGGATACCTTCTATACACCCTCTGGTAATCTGGTGGGCCGATGGTGCCAGGTGTATCAACCAGCCTCGCAGATAGGGATGACTTGACTTTAATACACCTTGATGGATGTTCTTACTTGAACTATTACGAGACGTGCCAGTTTTCTTACCGTACCGCCCTACAATATTTCTCGAGAAGCTACGTTATTAAGATAATACTACAACTAGTAGGTAAATCCAATTTGATGAACTGAGGCTGACAAGAAAGCTTGTAAATTGTTCTATAGCAAATCAGCTAGTGCAGTTCTGAGCATTATTCTTCTGTCCCGTTTGTAGCCCCATCGGTCATTTAACAAGAGAATCCACAATCAAGGTCAACGGTGACGGTGCTGGAGGTCAAACTGGGGCTGTCTTGCTTGCCAACTGAGCATCGGCCATTGTTGGAGTCCCACTTTCCACTTCCCCAAGCATCATCACCATATGTGAAAGTAGCCTGGCAAATTCAACATTAGCTTGCTTCTCAAAGGAGTGTCAGGGTTCTTATCAATTCCAGTTGGGACTTACAACGTCATCTCCTGATCCGTGAGTGTTAATGTTCAGCACCAGAGGGAGGCCCTCGCTCTCAGCCATGAGCTGACCATCGCCCCAGATGCTCTCCTTGGACCAGATCAACTGCTGCTTGCCGTCATAAACCCAGACGTTCATCTCATGCGAGCCCTTGGCGTTTTCACCGTCAAAGGTATGAACGTGAACGCCACACCATCCGCCATTGAAGCGCTTATTGATCTTAGGGGCCTCAACTGCCTCGTGAGTGGGGGCAGCAGTGGCAAAGCTGAGGAAAAAGAGAAGAGGTGTGAACGATTGCATTTTGGAAGGTAGTGGTGCAATGCGAAGAGTATCTTGAGTTGAGAAGAATTTGGAAGTATGAGATTGTGAGTTGGGAGGTGGGTTGGTAGATAGACAATCCACCAACTTTTCATGGCCGACATGCCGGCTCTTTATAGCCATTTGCCCTCTCCGATATGCCTTCCTCATACGGCGATCAGTGGAGATGCTAACCTCCCATTCCTTGTGGAATTGGAAGTATCTGAAGCTTCGGACAATAGCGAGCCTCGCAGGGCTGCAGATACCCAGCCGCAGCCTGGCCCAAGCTTGTTTCGAGATATGTTGATCTGCAGAGGAGGATGGATGGAATTGATGGGATAATGTGGATCGAAGGATCGGAAACGCAGTAAACGGCGTGACATCGGAAACAGGAGGTCTCATGCACATCATCGAGAAATGGAAGGAGATTCGTGCCAATGTCTTTGTAATTTCCCCTGCGAATTTAACATGAGAGACCTTTCGTTATCGAGTATATCTAAACAAGCAACTCTATCGCATCATCTCCCATAGTAGTCCGAATAACCCCTAATAATGGGACATTGGGTTATGAAATTGAGCTCTCCCGGTAGTATTTTCCGACGTCCTATAGACAAAATGACGCTACTGATCGTTGAAATGCTGTTGCCTTGAATCCTTCCATAGTAATGCCCCATAGTCAAGTTCTTATATGGGGCTTGAAACGTCATGGACTCCGAGAATACTACATATCCCCATTGTTTCGCCAAGGAGCCTGGGGGTATCGAGAAATTGCTAGGTGGCCTAAGCATAGCTGCGGTCGATCAGTGAATCAACTACTGACACTAGCGAGGCGAGGTTCAGAGCGTCCTCGGAATTTCGGGAGTTAAGGGTCAACGAGATGACGTATCAGTACTGTGAGCATTCGGACCGACGATTTTGTTATTGCCAGACTTCTATATTCCTTTGTTCTATCTAGTGTAACTAGTGAGCTAGGTAGATGCGTTGTTATCAGCATATGACACGTTCAGATGAAAACTTGAGCAATGGGTGAAAACAGTAGACGGACTTGATTGACTTTCCGCAAGCACAAATTCGCACTTCAAACACAGAACATCAATACCTCACTAGATCTTCGCATTAGGGCTCCCAAATTCAACCATGTTAATGATTGACCCAACCCCTTCGAGGCCGACCTCAACAACATCTCCATCCTTAAGCCACAGGGGAGGATTCCTTCCCATTCCAACTCCTTCGGGACTGTAACAAAGAGGCATAATCAGCATGGCTATTCAATCTCGCTACTAGGGAATGGAAAACTCACGTTCCGGTAAAGATGAGGTCGCCAGGTTCCAAAGTAGTACCCTGGCTCAAAAACGAAATGGTCTTCTTAATCCCAAATATCTGGTCTTTAGTCGAGCTGTTCTGTACAGTCTCTCCATTGAGCTTAGTCCAGATGTTGAGGTTCTGCGCGTCCTTGAGGGCGTCTTTGGTCACGATACCAGGTCCGTAAGGTGCCCATCCATCGAAGCCCTTGCCAAGAGACCATTGGCCTCCGCCAAGTTTGATCTGCCATTCGCGATGAGATACATCGTTGCCGACGGAGTAACCTAGGACATAATCCAATGCGTCATCTTCAGAAACGTCAAGGGCCTGCTTGCCAATGACGATGACGAGCTCGCACTCGTAGTCCAGGGAGTGGCCGGTCTGGGCTCTGGCGGGAATGGGGATAGGGTCCGATGGTCCTGAGAGCGACGTCTTGGGTTTGTACTGGTTGGGTATCAGTTTCCGGATCATCAGCTTCTTGGTATCAGTATCACTTACAAAAAGGACGGGAAATTTGGGAATAGGCATCTTGGTCTGGATAAAGTTCATCAGTAAGCCTTCACTATGAGCCTCGTGCGTATCCCACCTCAATAGCATGCTGCGTGTAGTTCAAGCCAAGACATCTCACAGTACCGACATCCTTTGGCGCCAGTGGAGAAAGAAGAAGACGAATGTCAACAACCTTATCGGTGACGTCGTGTTTCCCAAAGACATCGCCAGTGATGACATGCGCCTTTTTTGCTTTGGCGATGTTGGTCTCGCCAGCAGGGAGGATAGCATCACCGTAGTAGATGCGGTCATCTTTGGCAAGAAACCGGACGAGTCTCTATGATCTGTTAGTTGCATGTGGATTCGGTATTAGTATTGATGATGGCCTTACCGAGAAGGCTGGCATCGTGAGGATGGTCTTCGGCGGAAGTTGACCGAGGTTTTTTTTCGGGTACGAGATACGGCTCGGGACAAAGCACTTAAAAGGCTGCAATCGAGCTCCAAATCCTAAAATTGTTCCTTGGGCTTTTCTGCCGATTATTCAGGCGCAATTAGAAGGTAATCAGTTCTCTTGATTCGTCGAAAATGCCATGCAGGGTCGAGGAACCATGACCGGAAGCGGTGACGGGTAGAACGGGTCATGGCGGATGGAGGCGGGGACGCACCTTCGGCGAAACAGGCCGAGATTTCGGGGCATATGCCGAACCAATGAGAAGCTCCATGGCGGTAATCAAGATCAATCTCTCTGGGTTCACACTCAAGAATGACATAATGGTTCAACCGAGGACACCGGATAATGGCGGAGATTGATCGTCGCCGAACTACTCGGGGCATTGACCGGGCAGAAACAGCCAGTCATTGAAGAGATGTTATCCACACTATTTGTTTCCCCAGATTAGGGCCCCATGGGGATGATCTTAGGTCCGGGACAACGGAAGTTGCTGGTCGGACATTTAAGCTTGGGGTTGTCCTTGTTTGAGTTTGTCTTGAAGTTGGTGGACCTGGCTGGATGTTTATTCACACTTCTACACCATTCATTACCTTAATTAACCAGCACGGTCTCTATCAGAATCAACCTGGGTGCTCTCAGATTTCTCAACATGGCCCTCAAGGGTGCTGAAGTCGCTGAGCACAACAGCGCCAAGTCGTGCTGGGTCATTGTCCATGGCAAGGCATATGACGTAACAGACTTTCTCCCCGGTAAGTACCTATCATCGAGGCAGATAACGACAGTCATGTGTTCTAACATTTTTTAGAACACCCCGGAGGTTCCAAGATTATTCTCCGCTATGCCGTACGATACTCGTTTTCTCGTCCGAAGTATTTTCACTAACCTTACGTCCAGGGCAAAGACGCAACGGATGAATTCGATCCCGTTCACCCTCCCGACACACTCGAGAAATATCTCGACAAGTCGAAACATCTAGGTCCCGTTGACATGTCTACTATAGAGGAAGAAGCGAAGGAGGAAGACCCAGATGAAGCTGAACGATTAGAACGTCTCGCCCAGAAGCCGCTCCTCTCGCAATGCTACAATCTCCTTGACTTTGAAGCAGTAGCGAGACGGGTGATGAAAAAGACGGCCTGGGGTTATTACTCCAGCGGAGCTGATGATGAGATTGTGAGATTCCCGCTACCCTCACCTGGCCCCTCCAAGCTTTGTTGTCGATGGATCTTTTCTGACTGCTATCCCTAGACGATGCGAGAGAACCATAGCGCTTTCCACCGCGTCTGGTTCCGCCCGCGAGTTCTCGTCGATGTCGAACACGTCGACTTTTCAACGACAATGTTGGGAACGAAATGCTCTATTCCCTTCTACGTCACTGCCACAGCCCTTGGCAAGCTCGGTCATCCAGAAGGCGAAGTCATTTTGACGCGAGCAGCACACAAACACGATGTCATTCAGATGATTCCTACGCTTGCGTCCTGTTCACTGGACGAAATCCTCGATGCACAACAAGGAGATCAGGTTCAGTGGTTACAGCTTTACGTCAACAAGGACCGAGAGATCACGAGGAAAATCATCCAACATGCTGAAAAGAGAGGCTGCAAGGGTCTTTTCATCACGGTGGACGCACCACAGCTTGGAAGACGGGAGAAGGATATGCGAAGCAAATTCACCGATCCCGGTAGCGACGTTCAAAGCGGACACGAGACGGATAACAGTCAAGGTGCCGCGAGAGCTATTTCGAGCTTCATCGATCCTGCTCTTTCATGGAAAGACATTCCTTGGTTTCAGAGCATCACATCAATGCCCATTGTTCTCAAGGGTGTGCAACGCGTTGAAGATGCTGTCAAGGCTGCCGAAATAGGTGTTCAAGGCATCGTTCTTTCAAACCATGGTGGTCGACAGTTGGACACTGCACCATCAGCTATTGAAGTTCTGGCTGAGACAATGCCCGTTCTGCGTGAGCAAGGTCTTGACTCGAAAATGGAGGTCTTTATTGATGGAGGTATCCGTCGAAGCACTGATATCCTCAAGGCATTATGTCTCGGTGCAAAGGGCGTGGGTATCGGTCGACCTTTTCTGTACGCCATGAGCTCTTATGGACAAGAAGGCGTGGAGAGGGCTATGCAACTTCTCAAGGATGAGATGGAGATGAACATGAGATTGATCGGATGCGCAAAGGTTGAGGACCTCAACCCAAGCCTTGTGGATTGCCGGGCGTTGTCATCGCATGCAGGTGGTGTTCCAGCTGACAACTTGTCATCGGCTGTGTATGACCCGTTGGCTGTACCATCGCAGAGGCCCAAGGCTAAGCTATAGATATAGACTTTTTCTGGAGGATATTGGAGTTGTGGCCAAAGAGTTATTTTCTTCCATGTTCGTTTTCCCGTTAAGGGGTAGTCATAGTCCAAAAAGAAATAGACCAAGTCTCATTCTTACATGGCATGCCAAACACCTCTAGGCACCATCATCGTCCCCAAGATCTGCATTCCGATACTCCACCAAACCTGGATGGGAACTGTAGGTCAAGGGTCACTGCACCAACCTCCATCAACAACGTACGAACTTCCCGTCACCGCACTCGCCTCATCACTCCCCAGAAAAACAATCACCTTGGCCACCTCTTCGGGCTCCAAATCCCTCTGCAGACTCTGTCCCCGCATGACCTCCGCCCTGTATTCGCGAGTTAGAACCTCCTCCCTCTGTCTCTTTGTTGCGATAGCACCAGGCATGACGCTATTAATCCGTATGTTGAACTGTCCAAACTCCTTGCTCTGCGTACGCGTGAGGCCCATGATTGCCGCCTTGCACGCCCCGTAGACTGAGACTCCCGCAGCGGGGATTCGCCAGCTGATGGATCCCAGGTTGATGATGCTACCTCCTCCGGCCTTCTTCATCGCTGGGATGAAGGCCTGGCTTAGGAAGAAGATGTGTCGGAGGTTGCCGTTGATGTTGATATCCCATGCTTCGGGCGTCACTTGTTCTGTACGGAGTCTACACGCACTCCCTGCACCTGCGGCATTGTTGACCAGAACATGTACTATACCGTGATGCTTGAGTATATCGGTAGCGGTAGCTTGTAATTTCCCCAGGTCAGAGACGTCGCAGAAGTAAAAGATGGGTGTCTTGATCGCATATCCACTAGAATCTTTCCCGTGGGAAACGACACGGTCGATGGTGTCTCCTGCCGACTCCCCAGCGATGTCGAGGAAGATGACCTGGCAGCCTTGAAGGGCAAAGAGTTCGACTGTAGCGGCGCCTATCCCTTCTGCGCCTCCCGTAACAACCACGATCTTGTCACGAAGGCTGGGGTAGATGGCGTGCGGTCCAGACATGTTGAGAGGTAGAAGTCGATAAACAAAGCGGAACGAATTTGAAGGCGGATGAATGAAGTTGTCTGCTCTCGCCAACCCCTCTTTTCAACCTCCTCGTGACAAATCTGGAACAACGTTACAATGTGATGACGTCTGCCATTACCAAGGGAGTAAACCGATTGGTGTATAAAACGCCTTTTCTTCGGGATTTACAAGACATCTGCATCTATGCAGCTGGGCAACATCACATTTGGGGGCCACAAGTAGCGATAAGCAAATGGGTTCAATAACTTTTCGTGGCAGATATACTACCTACCTAACTTAGCTAATAGACTAATAGAATTCGATAAAAAGTTGGGTGAAAGAACATGATATAAAGCCAAGCTTATATGCTTATCAATCATTGCTTACATTGGGCTCGATGTGCGGTGTTTCTTTTCCGCTTTTTTCTGTAAGGAAGTATACCTATCCTTGACAATACCATCCTAGAAACCAGGGTGAAGTCCCACGTCGCTTCCTCCACGGTAATCATCCTTCGATCTGGGGTATGCAAGTAAGTCATTGTCGCTACTCTGGAGCCCAAAGAATAGTTTTACGTAAGAGAGCCAAACTGTCACAAATATTTAGCGAATTTAAGATCGGCAAAAAGACAAGCGACAACCCCTCTCGGTGGAGTCGCCCGAACACCCTCCAAACACCAAGCGGGGAAGACGTAACACGCAGTTCAGGCATCGAGACCACAAACGAACAAGACATACACCATGACGATTCAACTCTGGCGCCTAACAGCTACCCAAGCTCTTGGAAAGATCAGAGCCAAAGATGTTACGGTTGAGCAGTATGCATCCTCTCTGCTGGAACGGATCAGGCAGCGCGACGACCATGTTAGGGCCTGGGCATATCTCGACCCAGTCGCGGTTCTAAAACAAGCCAAGGAATTAGACCAAGTACCCTTAGAGAAGAGAGGGCCTCTTCATGGGCTTCCTGTTGCAGTCAAAGATATCATCTATACCAAAGGTTGGTGGGTTACAAGCTCGGTAAGCCGAGAGCGGTTTACTAATGCCAACAGATATGCCAACGGCGCATGGGTCATCGATATATAAAGACCACCTTGTGGCGGTAGATGCAGGGTCTATCAGGATTCTTCGAAACGCTGGGTGCCTTATATTCGGTAAGTTAGTCGGGTCCTAGGGCACCACGTTGCTGCTGATAACGACCAGGCAAGACAACAACAACCGAATTTGCAGCCGTTTTCGCCGGTCCCAAGACTCGGAATGCCCATAGTACCACGCGCACTCCAGGTGGCTCTTCTGCTGGATCTGGTGCAGCTGTGGCAGACTTTCAGGTACCTGTGGCGCTTGGGAGTCAGACTATGGGATCTATCGTCCGTCCAGCCGCCTTCAATGGGACATATGGTTTCAAGCCTACGTGGAACGCCATTACGCGGGAAGGTCAAAAGTTTAGCGCTATCACGTTTGACACTATCGGCTTTTTCACCCGGAGCGTGGATGATATCGAGGCATTGATGGACCTCTTTGCGGTGCACGATGATGAGGAGAGTGCGTTCATCGACATCAAAGGATCTCGGATCGCTGTCTGCAAGACAATACAGTGGAACCTCGCCGGCCAGGGAACTATAAGTGCCATGGAAAGGGCTGTGGAGCTACTCAAAGCCCACGGAGCTGAGGTCGAGGAAATCAGTCTCGGTTCTGACTTTGATCGCGTTGTCGAATGGCACGGCAAACTCGGCCAGACTGAGGGCGGTACCACTTTCCTCCCTGAGTACCTCTCTGCCAAGCAAGATTTGCACGATCATTTGGTCGGATGGGTTGAGAACAGACAAAAGATTACTCATAAGGAAAAGCTCGAAGCGTACGACGGTCTCTCAGCTCTACGTCCCAAGTTTGACGCCATCGCGAGCCGTTACGATGCGGTTCTGGCGCCTAGTGTGTTGGATGAAGCACCTGAGGGACTCGATAATACCGGAAGTCCAATTCTTGCTTCAACTTGGACGGTAAGTCACTTACAAATCCACGAGACATGGCTAACGTTAGTAGGCGTTGCACTCCCCAGTTATTAACATCCCGGGTTTTCGGGGTCCGAACAACATGCCGGTCGGAGTGTCGCTTATCGCGCCCCGTTTCAGAGATCGCCATCTCCTCAAGGTAGGCAAAGCTGTCGGCCGTATCTTTGAGGCAGAAGGTGGATGGAATCAATCATGATAAATGTTCTATAAATTTCGTTTATCTCATCACAAGATTTTGTCCTAGAAGATAAAAAAAAGATCAGTCATTCTACCGGCGATGACGGTCATCCTCGTCCTCAGATGATGACATCAAGGCCTCCTCGTCTCTCCTCCACTCATCCATCTGTATATCCTCCGCCTGTAGTTTTGTGTAGACCGTTTTCGGCCTCCTGAGCCTCCTAACGCCAAGTATGATGCCAACCACAACCCCAGCGAAAGCAGTGATAATCACACCGACAGAAATCCATTTCCTCCATCCTCTTATACAACAAGGATACCAAGCCATGTAAATACCCGCAGCCCACTCCGTCCAACTTAATCTCCGTGCTTGATCTCGGACAAGACCTTTTCGCAAGAGGTGCTTGAATCGGGGTCCGTTCGGGCCCGTCTCGAAGCGGTGAACTCCGAAGCGGGGGATGGTTTCTTGGCGAGGATCGGATTGAGGAAACTGGAAATCACCCCAGTGTCCTTTGTACTCAAACCATGACGTTTGATTGGAGGAAGATCTCGGAGATTGTTGCTTGGGAGGAGTGAGGGGGATAAGAGTAAAAGTATCGGTGTCGAGTTTGTAGAAATAAGCCGACAAGACGGGATCCCATCTCTTCCCTTCATCGCAATAGTCAATCAGAGCTGCATTGTGCACGGGCGTACTACAGGATATGTCAGTATGAACTTGAATTCCTTCCGAGGGAAGTAATCATACCCAGGCGTGGCATAGTTGGCGTGAGACCCTCGAGCACTGTATACAATGGGCTGGAAATTGTTAGCAAATAGGCCATGAGTTGACATTGACATGTTTGTGAAGTAACGTACTCGGTCACCAGCTTTGGAAACTGCCGCGTCATTCCAATCGTAGCCCTCGCCATCAACATGCTGGCTGTAGTAAATGCCAATAGGTTTGCCGTCTCGGAAGCGGACCATGTTATGCTCCCTTATGAATGTCAGTCAGTCAAGCTTAGACCAGCGACTCAAATGCGACGTACCAGTCTCCAACGTGGTTACCAAAATGCATGCCTGCCGAGGCCTTTTCGCTTGTAATGAGGCGGTTCAAAGGCTCCAAGACTTGGGTGATGTTGGGTCCCTCATTATAGGAATAAAAGTAAAAGTAAAACGCATCCAGGTCAACCTCATTCTTCTCTACGAGAATGACAGCGCAAGGTGTGGCTTTGTGTATCCTGCCAGTATCGTCTGGTGCCTCGCCGAGAATCCATTTGGGATAAGAAAAGGGATCATCTTTAGATACCAAGGCAACATCTTCATCTCCAAACTCGTTGAGTGTCCCCAAGTTGCCTAGGTCAATTGAAGGAATGCCGTTAATCGCATGCCCTTGTACCGTTGGTGTCGTGTGCTGAAGATGGGCAAGCAAGTCGCTGGGCATGTAAGGATCCTCAGAATGCAACCAGACAAGAGGCGCTAGAACAGGTGACTCGTTAGTAAAGGAAAGCCGTTGCCGCATGAGTCGAACACGACGCGGTCAGCGCTGACATACCGTAGTTAGCCACATAATCCGGACATCGGAGATCCGGCTTTTCCGTCTCGGCTCGGACGATCAAGAAGAGGCACTGGAGCGATAGCAGCAGCAGCGCCTTGCCTGTCGAGCGCCGCCCTTCCATCTCGAAACCCGCCTGGTCAGCACTTGCGATGACAAGTTGAAGCTCGAAGGAATTAGCATCAGGGATGCTCGAGGTCTGAGACAGGTAAGAAAAGAATGATATCGGAAAATGCTTAATCAGCCAGCGCAGCGCGCAACCGCGTCGGTAGCTTCGGCTTCTTCAGGGGGGGCTGGCTGAGCTGGGCTTTGCTCATTGGCGGTCTCGTGTGAGGCATTTCCAACCAATCAACCAAGCTCTGTCAGTCGCTGCTTGCTAACGCGGTTCCACAAATAGCAGCGTCGATACGAGGTTCTTGTTAGTGTGCATAACAGGATGGATGAGAGGTGAAGGCATTTGCTCCTTTATCATTCATTGCCGAGGGACTTTGAAAAGTGATATGTCAAGTATTAATTTATGACGTACCTAGTCAAAGCTTAACCGAGAATCGGAACCGCCCACATTCCGCATTCCAAGCCGATCCAGGCACAGATAAGGTGGAGCCGTACACGAGGATAACGGCCTTATCAGGGACTTCTTGGCGATGACCTCACCTATTGGAAGTGACCGTGAGTCTGCTCAATAGCACAGGCGATCCGGCAATGCTTGTACAGTCGGCCAGGGCATCTTCTATGATCAATTAGACATCCTACAAAGCTTGAAATTGCAAACTTTTTACGAAACCGGAAAGGCCAAGCAATGAATTCCTCACAAAATTCCACACCCTAACTCACAGCCCTCCAGGGTAGGGCTCTACATTCCTGTCTACACACCAACTCAGCTCGGCACTTGCCAACGACAAGCTCCCTTTATCTAAGGTTCATCGCTCATTAAATATGACCATTTAATTCCTTCTTGTATTTGAGCGCCCTTTCCTTGTCGGTTATGAGCATTAGTCATCATTTATGCCTACATCCCTGAAGTAGCCATGGGAAGATTCATACAAATAAACATCACACGGAAACTTTGCCTCTTATCTGCAAAGTACGGAATGCCTGATAACTGGTAAAGACTGTTCCTATTCGATCAAAAACGAAAAATAGATTTCTTCTCATCATCCATGTACTCATCGAAACAGCCATCGTGGTAGTGCGATGAGAACAAAAGTGGGGTGCTCCTCGACCCAATGCTCTTCACCAGCTTTGACATCGTCCTCGCACTGCATCAGCCGCGGATGGTGCGCGTCTGTGAGGATTGGTCATGTTGACGATGTCTGAGGGACTGAAAATGATTGTTGTTGCTGAAATGGAATGATATTGTGATGAATAGCTGCTGATTAACTTCCGGCCCGCGAGGCGTATGAAGCAGAAGCTCTCGTTCTAAATTAGACAAATGTATTATATGAACATTAACTAGTATTATTTCCTTCCGTACTTTTCTTCCCAACCAAGCTTTGCCATCTCAAACGCAGCCTCCCGTTCTGCCTCAGCTGCCTCAAACTGGGCCTGTCGTGCTTCTTCAGCGAGTTGAAACTCTTCTCGCCGTCTTGCTTCAGCCGCGTCAAACTCGGCCTTCCATTTTTCCTCGGCAGCCTCAAATCTCGCTTGCCATCTTGCTTCGGCGACCAAGTATCTCATCCTGTGCTCAGCCTCGATCTTGGCGACCAGCTCTGCCTCTTCCTTTCGTTTCGCTTCCTCTGCCTCTTCCTTAGCCCTGTGCATTGCGTCAAACTTGACCCAGGCCTCTGCTTCAGCCCTGGCGCGATCCGCGGCCTCAGCTTCCCGGCGCTCTTCAGCGGCCTTCATCTCGGCTTTGAGTTTCATCCGGCCATTCTCCTCGGCCTTCCTCATGGCCTCAGCGTGATGTCGAGCTCGCTCCTCCTCAGCCTTTTGTTCAGCCTCTATCATCTCGCGGGCGGCCTTTTCAGCTTCGATTTTGGCCCTTTTAATCTCCTTCTTGGCTTCTTCTTGGGCCATTCTCATATCCTCTATTCGACGACTGAAAGCCTCCTCAGCGTCCCTGCGGATCTTCTCCTCGATCTCCTTCTGTTTATCTGAAGCTCTTTGCTTCTCTTCCATGGCCTTAAAGGCAGCGATTTCAGCCTCAAGACGAAGCTTTTCTGGATCAGGAGGGGGTGTCGGTGGCTTAGGTGGGGTTGCGGGAGGAGGAGGAGGAGGAGCCATATAAGAGCTGCCATACGGCCCAGATGGATAAGGCATCATGTCGGGTCCGGCTTGATTTGTTGGAGAGAAAGGGTTGGTCGGATTGTATGGACTGGGAGAGTAGTTTCCATATGGAATCATTTGACTGTTGGCTGGATAGACTGGCATCCAAGAACTGGTCTTGCCATCGCCAAGCCCTGGAGGGCGGCCGTACGGCGGACCAAAACCGCTGGATTCCATATTGGTGCAGTTGCCAACTTTAGTCGTAGTTCTCGTAGTTTGTACACCTTGCGGTTTCTGAGGCGAGGTGGGACGCGGAGTTGTCAAGGCAATAGTCAAGGTGATGGTGGTCACTGGTCAGACGGGTACGGCTGCATAACTGTTTATTAATTGTATAATTAAGCCAAATTAAGCTAAGCCTTGTGCAATTAAGCCCTTGGGGCCTTCAAACGGGGTCCCACATTAACCCTGAAGTTTAACTTGGCAACTACTCCGCATGGCAACTAACTTAACCAAAAGTAAAAGAATGAATAGTTAGCCCTTCTTGATCTGAAGCCCAGCCGACGAGAGACTGCGGATTGGAACAGCGTCTTTCTCCTTCTTCCAATATCGTCCCCTTAAGTTTCTTCTTCGGAGTATCTCTTTTTCCGTTGTGCACATTTCGAGGTAAGCTTCAAAACCCCGCAGCTGAAACCTGTGGAACGACGGCGGCCAGAAGACACCGATGATCCAACATGGATTCAATCAATGCCTCAAGCCATTCTTACTTCCAACGGATGCCTCCGTTGCCTGTGCCCGAACCACCACCGGAAACGGAATCTGAATACGAACCCGATTATTCAGATGCTGCTTCAGATGACTTCGCTGAAAGTTACACTGAAAGCTACACTGAAGGCCGGGACGCAGGAACTGCTTCAGAGACATACGAACCATTCTCTCCTCCAGGACAGCCCCCCAATGCCACACCATGGCGTTACCCCCCAACATCTTGGGAACTAGAGCTTGAAGGGTTGGCACACACCTTGCCTCTCAAGGTTGATAGGGAGGACCAGATTGACGGTATCTCCGAGTCAAAGGAATGGCTTGAACCTGAGCGGGATGTAGACGCCAGTTGCTCCACGGAAAGGCTTGTTGTTAATGCCTTGGAGCATTCAATCGACCAAGACAGAGTCACCTTGGTCTGCCCTGAGGGCCCCCAGACTAGAGTTGTTGACCCGGGATCTATTCAGTTGAGGTGGCTGTGAGTGAGATGAATTTTCACCTCTCGCAGGTGCCAGAGGCTGACACAGTACCTATGTTGACCTACTCAAGACATATCCGAAGGGCCTCATTGGATCTCGCAATTCTCCGGGTTTGTGCCTCTTACTGACATCACCATCCACACGGCACTGACATTCGTAGAAATACGTGGTTGACTGTCCCTTCCTGTCGAACGACATGAAATCTGTTGCAATCCAGGTAATGACCGAGGTTGAAAACAAGTTCTCTAGTAGGTTCGGGAGTAGCACCTGTATTCGACCCGGAAGTATCCGTTGTATTGGGTCATATCCATCCTCTGACGATGGTCAGCCCAAGAAGACCAAGCCGGTCATCTTTGTCAGTTCTCAATATTTGAACCTGCAGCCAGTGGAGGCTCACCCTAAACACAACTATGGCCAACTTCCCCAACCTCTTCTTCGGTGCCTTTACGGCTATGATGTTGATGCCGGCCGCGAGAACAATCAAGCTGTACGGAAGATGTCCATTAGCTCGAAAGAGGTCCTCCATGTGGGCCAGTTGTGGTGCCTCCTTGTTGGCCCTGGTGAGCATATATAAACTCATCCATAGTTGCATTTCCTGACTCTTCCCAGGTATTCTAATCACGATGTCTCAACACTCTGCCCATGAGCTGCGCGGTCAGCATATCACGCTAGAATTGGGTGCAAAACCTTTGACTATCCGACTCATTGATGAGGATGGAAGTGTCTGTCAATTCGTTGTCCAACGAGATTGCAGTTATGTGGTATGAAGAACTCTTCCCAAACTCAGCGCGTGTTGTGACCAGCATAGGCTTATGAGAGACATATACAGGAACTTTTAAGACGGGCAGTCTTTCGAGCGAAACGACCAGGGGCGGATGCCAGAAGGTATGACCTCCTAGATAGGAACCGACATATCCTGAACGCAAAAAAATGGCTTCAAATCTCGGCGTCAACAACCATCAATCACTATGTTGTTTATCTCAAGACGAAGATACCCTCGAATCCGGGTTACGCCTATCCGGGCTACCCAATGCTCACTTCGCAAACGGGTAACATGTCTTCCTCAATGCCTTACAGCTTTCCACAAATACAATACGGAACCTCCCAGATGGGCTACAACCCTACGATCAGCAATGGAATGCTGGTATCACCTCGTATTCCTGACGATAACTCTGCCTCAAAACGAAAGGAAAAGAACAAAAGAGCCACACCCACGATCTCAAATTCCAATACCAAATCCGGGCACATTCACTGGATACCGTTCTTTAGCTGGCTCCTTGAAGGCGAGGCTAACGGGCAGACGGCGGAAGCGGGCGACAAACACTTGTTCAACACTCTCGATCAGGTCGAGAAGGCACTCTCTGCCAGCCAAGGGGAGTCGTACTTGGAAGCTTTCCAGTGCACATTCCAGGATCTTCTCCATCGACATGAACTTCATCTACCAACATCGGCAAGCTCAAAGCCAAATCCCCTCGTGAAACCAGCCGATGAGAAAGGAGAGGAGGCCTCCAAGCCAACCCCCCCTGTTTCTCAATCGAAAGTGCCAACGATAAGAGTCACAGACGAACCAAAATCTGGATCTAGCCCAACATCTAGTGACACAGGGCCGAGAGAAAAAGCGCCTGGATTGTCTAATTACTTGCCACCCACCGTTGAGTCGGCATCAATGACTTCTCGGGACAGTGATGATTTGTCAGACAGCTCGAGACCACCGAGCCAGACGTCCAGGATGAAGCGACCCTTCTCAGGAAAGTCAGAGTCAAAAAAAGAAGAACAGATTCCAGATCGCCAGGTCATTGAGCGTTGTGAGGAACTCAAGCAGAAGGTGATGGAAGCCTCTTTGAAGATCCTTGCCTCATTTCTACCAGACGGAGGTAAATCCCTTGATCACCCGGTTCTTATGCGGTTTTGGGGCTCGGTTGATGCTATTTGCCGGGTGAGTTTTGAATCCATGGAAACGGGAATGGTGGATACTAAATGATGTGTTCTAGCAAGTATCATGGGCGTACGCAGGCAGCCCGGGCAAGACGTACATGATCCGGGACTTTGATGCCCTGTCATCGCTTTCAGAGAAGGCTATAAATCTCGGGCCTAGACAAGAGACATGGGCTGACTGCCCTTCCTGCCAGTCGGAGAGGGTATACGGATCTGCTGCTGAAGCCCTTCAACATCTTCATTCAGATCATTCTCGGCGAGTCACGTGTGGCAGCGAGGATCTAAAGTCTTTCGATGACCCATCATTCGTCTGGCTCTCTCCAACTACCCATGGAGGCCAAGACAAGACAAGCGCCGAACGCTTCGAGAATGTAGTGAACAAGTTCATTAATGATTTGCTTGAATTACACTCAATGGTTGAAGAATTGCACCTCCTCGCAGCAAGAGCGTTCAAGACAGACAAGATGGAGAAGACGCCCCCTCACTCCCAGAAGTTGCGCGCCTTATTTGGGGAACTGGCCTCCTTGTATATCCTCAAGGGGAGTCATCTCTCCCTGCTCAACAGGCTCTCCCTACCAGCCACCGGGAAAGATGCCAGTCGAGAGTCAGATTTCATCTCTAAGGAGATTGCCGATGCAGAATTGGAGGAGTCTAGAAGATTGAATGTTGCTCAGAATCTTTCGGAAGGTATCAAGAGCGACATCATTGTACTCACCAACACCACTGCAATGGCCGGGGGCTTAGGTGCTGAGGCTGTTGGCGCCGAGTTTCTCGTCTTGGCTCTCATGTTAAATCTTCAAAGTCGGCCTCTCAAGATTCCCAAGGTGAAAGATGGCAAAGCCAGCCGGAGTGACGAGGAGATGGAGGTTGTCGAGACCTATCAGAACTATGTGGCTAAGCTGCACATTCAGGCCAACCGGCGGCCGCAGAAGCGACTGTTTCTCGACATTAACGCCGTCCAGGAAGAAATAGACGCGCTACTGGTGATGGGAAATTGTCAATGGGTGGTTGTCAACAACTTCATGCGATTGATATGGCCGTGGTCATTCCACGTCCCTGAACCGACTCGGATGGACTTGCATTTAATCGAAGACCGTTATGCGAGATTACACATGAACAAACGGGCGACCGTCGACTCTGATCTGCTCACTCTCCGGGAGAAGACGACGGCTTTGAAGGAGAACGTCAAGCAGACCGTCGAGGTTCTTGAGGAGAACCATGGAAAAGCCATCCGAGTGTTTACCATCGTCACGCTCTTTTTCTTGCCATTGTAGGTTTCCCGAAAGAAGCTCATTTTGACAGGCGCTAACTGATATACAGATCTTTTGTGTCAAGCTTCATGGGTATGAACACGATGGACATAAGGGACATGGGCCACAATCAGGCAATCTACTGGGCGGCTGCTGTGCCCGTGACGGTGGGCACGATGGCTTTGGCACTGATATATGCCTACAGAGGGCAAGAAATTTCAGACTGGATAGCTTCTAGGACGAAATAGCAGAGATACATTGTCATCTCGGCAGGTGGACCCGGAGCTAACAACAGGAAGATACGGGACCCCGAGGCGGTTGACGCTGTTAACATAGCTTATTTCAACCACATCGCCGCTTTCTGCCATTTCTTGGCGGAGATCAAAGGTGTCCAAGCTGAAACACTGACCTTTCTCGAATTATTTGAAGGTTTAGCCACATGGTCTAAATAATACATCATCGTGAGGGCACACGCGCATGAAGCTCCCCCCTTTCCGTCAATTTTCGGAGTTTGGTCACAAGACCCAATTCTGGCCCAACCTTGTTTTATGAAAGGTATACCGGAGACTCTCGTCGACTTATCAACCTGTCAACCACACGTACTTCCACACACTGGGCCTGAATACTGATTCAAATTCTTGTCACGATAACTGAAAATCTTCCAGTAACTTCACCATCTTTAAAGGAATGGCCCCTGTCAACTCTGGTAGCTGCCTCTGCGGGGCATGCGCCTACTCATATACGGATGAGCCAGCTATGAAGGTAACGCCGCCTCAACTTACTACTCTGTCACATCTAACCTTCGACAAGGCTCTCTGCTACTGTTCTACCTGCCGCAAGGTCTCAGGAGGGACAAACACTACCAATTTTATTGTCCCAGAGGAAAAGTTTAAGTTGGAAAGTGGCCAGCCCAAGTCATTCGATACTGAGCACGAGACCGGCATGACTATTACCCTCCATTTCTGTCCTGACTGCGGGACGACTATGTGGAAGGAGGCTTCGGCGCCCCAGTTCAAAGGCGTGAAAATAGTTCAGGTGGGAACTTTGACGGACCCGACAAACTTGACTGGGAAGATTGATGTTGAGCTGTATGCTCCTGAGCGAGCCTCTTGGCTGGTTGCTGTGGAGGGTGCAACCCAAAAGGAGCAACTTTAGGTCAGGGAATAACTCTGTAAGTTAGGCAATGAAAAAATTGACGTGCTCGAACTTGTTCCGTTATATACGCCTGGTTTATGAGGACTATCTATGGGCCCTTGAGGCGGTTCAGAGTGAGCGATGCACGATAGTCGAGATCCTGATGCATTTGGAATCTTCCACTAGTTGAAGCCGCACATGAGGAGACCCACGGACTGGCCTGACTCCCCGTGCTTGATCCTCGGAAGTCGTGTTTAGAGGGTCAGCCAAGGGCAGCCACTCAGGGACGTGGCATAGAATGATGCAACTCTGACGTGTCACGATTTGAACCGATCATTGCATCACGTAAATGTGAAGGAGGTTTGAAATTGATGATTAGAATACTTGCGCTGTCAGGACACTCAGGTCAGTATATTGCCAAGTTGGTGACGCCCCGGGGCACGAAGGAGAGAATGGAGTTGGACATTGGAGTGAAGAGGTCTCCTTGGCTGGGAGTGGTCGTGGGGCAGCACGTGATGAAGTTTGATGCTGAGCATGGCATCAAACCAATCAATTCTGGCATTGAGCTTTTTAACTGGGCTTCCTCCTCCGTATATCTTATCGATAAGATTAGACGTGTATAGAACATGCACAACAGTAAATTGAGATCGGAGGATGCATGAAACAAATGTACGTGCCCCCTAGAACGATGCCCTAACCCTGATGCCTCAGTGAAATCTAGAAGGTCAAGCAGGAGATCATTTGTTTGGATCAGATAAATGTTGCAAGAAGTTATATTATGATAATTATTAGTAGTTAAATACTGCATTTTTTTTCGCAGCCATACTGCGTCTTCACGCACTCCCTGTGACAATATCCATCTCCTGAATCGGGACCATCTTTGTCCTGAAAAGGAGCTTGTGTCCGGCGACAAGAACCACGAACAAGATCAGACTGATATAATTCGTGAAGAACTTGCTGGTGTCCCACTCAATAAAAACTTCGAAACCACTCGTGATGATGATGAGGACAGTGAAGATCAGACCGTACCAAGATAGGTAGGGCTGAAAGGGAGCCACATATGGTAGGCTTGATCGGGGGACTTGATAGAAAGATAGAGCCTTCATAAAGCGGATGTGACAGACGTTGATGATGGCCCAGGCGATGAATCCTGCAACCGATGTGATGCTGAGGAACCAGTTGAACACCACTGTACCGTCGTTGGACAAATTGAGGAATGACAGGAATCCGAAAATAGCACAGAATCCGACTGCATAATAAGGGGTTCCGAAGCGGTTTGTCTTCTTCAAGAAAGCTGGGGCATGGCCGGAGTCGGCCAAAGAGATGAGAATACGGCTGCTCGAGTAGACATCCGAGTTGGCGGCAGTCAAAACAGCGGTAAGAAGCACCGCGTTGAGGATGGATGGGAGGACCGGGACTCCGGCAAGTTGAGTGACGATGACAAGAGGAGAAGCTGAAGCGTCTTGAGAGTCGCTGAGAAGACCCTCATTTGTGTATGGGATATTGAGCCCGAGGAAGAAGACGGTCGAGATGAAGAAGGAGAAAACGCCCCAGAAGGTCCAACGCATGGCAGAAGGAATCGTCTTTTGGGGATCCTTGGTTTCTCCAGCTCCGATAGCGACCAGTTCTGAGCCCTGATAGCTGAACCCGGCGGTGATCAAGACGGCCCAGAAGCCGACGAACCTGCCAGTCGCACCCTCTGCCAGATGTTCAGCAAATGCACCAGGCGTGCCCCAGTACTTGAAGCCCAGGTAGCCCTGTTGTCCAACACCTGCGTTGACGCAGATGGAAAAGATGACGAAGCCAATGATGGTGATGACTTTGATGCTAGAGAACCACATCTCGAACTCTCCGAACCACCGCACAGGGAGGAAATTGGCAATGGTGAAGAGAACCCAAAACACAGCAATCCAGATACCAATGTTTAAGTCTTTATCCCAGTACTGAATGATGAGGCCAGCGGCTGTCAACTCGAGGGCAAATGTAATTGTCCAGCTGAACCAATAGACCCAGCCCATTGCGAAACCAAATGTGGGATCGAGGAAGCGTGTGGCGTAAGTTGTGAATGCGCCTGCGACAGGGATATAGGCGGCCATTTCTCCGAGAGCAACCATAACTGAGAAGAGTAGACTGCCAACGAAGATGAAGGCGATGAGTAGGGAAACAGGTCCGGCTGTTGCAAGAGCATTTCCTGTTCCAATGAACAAGCCTGTTCCTACAGCAGCGCCGATGGCGATGAATTGGAGGTGTCGGCCATGAAGTCCTCTCTCAAGTTGGGTATCATCGGCGGCTTCATAATCCACAGACTTGGAAGAGTGTGCCGAGTCGTTGGCCTCGGTCTTGGTCTGAATATCCATGATGGCGGTTAGTGATGGAGAAAAGCAAGAAACAAGCCAAGATTGCAAAGAAGCAAGGAAAGACCTTCTTCACCAAACTACTGGTACTGCTACCTTACATGTTCCAAAAAAGCAGATGCACGAAGCCATTTTATCTGATCCGATGAGTCAAGTCACCATCCGATTCTCGAACCCTCTTGTCGTGTTAGGGCGAAGATTGGTGGAGCCGTGTCGACAAGTTGAATAACTGTTATATAATGAATTGCTTCCTGAGTCCCTGTTCTCCCCTTTATACCCCAGAGAGGAACGTGGGACCCCGCAATGACCCCATGGTTTCTTATCCCCGTTGTCGTGACGTCTGTGAGATGCCAAGATGATGCGCGTTCTAGCTTACTTGGAGAAAGTCTTGGAGGCTTTTGTGGCTGCAGTTCAGCCTGAAGGAGGATTTTGATGCACAGAAAAGCCCCAAGAGTACATGAACCGCACTTTTCCATCCATTGAGTATTCCGCCCTTGTTGAACAAGGCTTGAGCTCGCTAGTCTTCTTCCTTGTCGTGCTAAGGCGGATGTACAAGTTGGGCGGAAGTGGGTCTATGGGGATGTCAATGTCAACCAAGGGCGGAGGCTAAGATTTCATCTCGCGTGAACACCTTCTCTGCCGAGAATCCTTGCCAAGATTTGCTCGCATGATCTAACGGGTTTGCTAGGTTTAATTGGTGAGTTAAAGCCGGTGTTGGTAATCATGTCGTTGAAGAAGTGGCCGCCGGCCGCCGAGGTTTGACACAACTTGATCTCCCACAGGTGACAATCAGGGAGAACTAGGAGAAGCAGCATGGGTCTGATATGGCCAGGGTTTAGATTTATCAGAGATCCGATAAATCTCATATGACATGTTAATTACAGGATAGCCCCACGTATTTCAACGTTGGGCATGTGAGGCCCGACCTCGGACCGTCGGCTACCTAACATGGGTGATGTTTAAATATTAAAATGAGTCATGAGGGTGTTTATGAAGCTAGAATACCTCGAATTCCTCTCCTGAATATAATAAATGTGAACAGCTGATCAACTTTACAGAGGATAAATGAAGAACTTGTTCTCCAAATCAGTAAGATCAAGCATCGAAACGTCAACCTTGACCTTGACCGTCTCATCGCCCACCACCTGCTCAACATAGCCCTCTCCATGGTTGCCAATGGCAGCCTGTTCGGCAATCCACTGCCGTCGCTCCTTGTTCCGCTTGACCAAGATGAATCGAATCGCGAGCAATAGAATAGGCGTCAATGTGAAACTAGCGACAATCTGCGTGGCCCAGGCTCCATAATACCGAAATCCTCCAGTCTTCCACAGCTGGGGCGAAATAATGTTGGAGATGCCGTAAAGGATCATAAACATGGCGTTGCGGGTGAGACGCTTGGTGTGACCAGCGCAGCTGGAAGACAGCCAGCCGAGGGAAATAATCCAGGTCTGAGCGAAGCAGTTTGGCGGCAGGATTAAGCAAGCCAAGAGTGCGATCGTCTTGTGCCAAGGGATCGTCACCATACCAATACTGCTTGCGATACAGGGAATGCACCAAAGGGCTGCCCACCAGGCACTGTATCCAGGAAAGAATCGGATAAGAACTGACGCCGTGATGCAGGCAAGAATGGCGAAACCACCAGAAGCAACCCAGACCAAAGTTGATCCCAAGGGAGAAACTCCAAGGTCGAGGAAGAGCAGACTCTGCTGATAGGGAAGGTTGTTGGCCAGCATTAGTGTGAAGCCGGAGCCAGCAAAAAGCCAGGAAACGGGATCCTTCAGGGCTTCGTAGAACTGGTACTTCTTGAACGTCTTCTGTTCAATAGAGCTTCGGGTCGAATCATGGACGCGACGAATTGCATGAACCTTTTGCTCAGTGCTCAAGAACCAGGCCGTCGCGGGGTTGTTGGGATACGCGAACCATGTAATGACGGAGAGAACCAGGGAAATTCCACCTGTGATGATCATGAAGAATTTCCAGGGACTAGTGCTGACCTTGCTAAAGAGCAAGCCGTAAGAGACCAATCCAGTAAACATGGGCGAGCCGATGCACGAGATGTAGAACAACGGCTGGACGTGGAGAAGCTCCTGGGGAGTGAAGAACATGGCCATGGTGATTTCGAGAGCTGGGATCACCGAGGACTCGACGAATCCGAGGAAGAAGCGAAGAGGGATGAGAGCTCCATAGCTCTTGGCCACGCAGTGCAAGAGGACTACCACGGCCCAGCAGAAGATTGTGCCCGAGATGTAGGTGCGAAGTCGCAGCTTTTGAATAAGGAGCTGTCCAGGGACTTGACCGAGTATGTAACCTGATACATGATTAGAATTTACCACGGGTGCCAAGATTTAACGGTCCAATCCTACCGGTGTAGAAAAGCGAGTTCAGATTGTTGTACTCAGCATTGTTAAGGCCGGTATCCTCGAAGAGACCCAGGAGAGTAGCTTGACCCAAAGTCGACTTGTCCACCTATTTCATGTGTTGTCAGTACGTGGACTTTGGCCTTCTTAAAGACAGGTAAGCTGGGGTAGAACTCACATAGAGCATAAAGTCAATGAAAGTGACGAGGAGCAAGACATGGATGTAAAGTTTGCGCTTGAGCTTCTTTTCACCCTCTGGCGTCAGCTCACCAACATCACTCCCATACTGCTCGATGAGTTCTAAAGTCTCATCAGCAGCCTTGTTGGAGATGACATTCCCCTCATGCAGCGAACTACTAGAGCTCGCATCCACAGCTGGGATGGGGTGCTTCTCGTCGCTCATTGTGCAGGAATCTCTCTTCAAGGCGTTGCTTTCTGGTGGAGAATGTGCCCTGCTGTTGCATTGAACTGGAGATTCATCTTGGCACGTCTTTGCTTTGTCTTAAATACGGATCTGTTCAAATAAGATACTGACGTGCTCGGTGCAGTGTTGTCGGCGTCTTCTGTACGAAAGAGGATACGTGACGAAAAGTTGTCACCGATTCGCCGGCGACCATGAACTACTTTGGATTAGCGGAAATATTTACGTTAGTGGTATGATCGAGTTATCCGTGCGCCCTTCTTCTGAGTAATGGTGTTATCTGATGTGAACTCGTTGGTTTGTACTTTCACTTCACAATGTGCTCGAACTATCGACCGACGGTGGACTGTTTGCAAACTCTAATTATGAGGATGATCTTGAGAGAGATTCGAGACTCGTTCTGGTTCCTGGTTGCTGGTTTTATGAACAGCGGTGTGGCGAACGGGGGTGTTGGTTCGACTGACATCATGGGAAGTTCATTTCACACTCTTTTGGGAGTTAATTATAGGCATATGTTCCTATAAGTGCCTACATAATCTAGTTTCCATTTGTTATAAACATAATACGTCAATAAACCTAAAGCGTTCTTTCATTTTCAGAGTAAAAATCGCAACAATCGCAGAGGTCGTCGTTGGGATGCGGCTCGGACGCGGTTCCGCCATGCGGCTCCGGAGTGGGTACACTCGGATCGAAGTGCCGGAGGCGAACGTTCCTTCATAGCGATAAGCTTATAGGAGCACTATAGTTCGTTCTAGTAGGGATTACCTGAAAGACAGCGATGGTGCAATCCTGCTCATGAATGATGAGTTGCCCTTGCGTTTGAAAACGGCGTCTTGTCTTACTTTATAGCTGTGGTGTCGGGGACCTGAATCCCATCTAGACTAGCTTGCTGCTGACTTAATTCTAGATCAATAATGGTTTCGTAGTGGCAATACTCTAGGGGCTTTGGCGTCGCTCAAGGTGGTTCAAATAAGGATATGACTGTACTACATGGCACAACATGTACCCGTCTAGTCAAAAATGCCCTCGTACCCAAGCCACTTGCACGTGGTAGTTTCCGAATCCACCATCTCACAGCTCGTCAAATACCTCCCACTACCCAGCTTCGGCTCAGCAGCGATGATGATACCATCAGATAGCGACGCCGGCTTCCCCTCTTCCGAAACGGCCTTGACTTTGCGAAATGTCAACTCTTCAAAGTCAGGAAAGTAATAGTCAGGATTTTGAGGTGTCATGAAGCTCTCAACAATCCACTCGGCGTGGTTTGTGCAAAGAGTCCCGTTGGCCGGTGCGGCTAGATCGATTTCGAATCTGGAAGGCAAGGTTAGCTTCAGGGGAAGAACAGTATTTGGGGATTCTCACCTTTTGTTTTGGGTGAAATTCTCCCAAGTAAATGTGCCCGTGGTGTTGTCCTTTTGCGTAACGGTCATCCGCACATGATCCCCGATATCAGTGAGGATACCCTGGGTATCATCCAAAAAGATTGGTGGGTTGGGGAACCACTCGTAAAATGCAAAGACGCCAAAGTCTCCCTCCTTGTCATACAGATAGTAGTAGCCTCCTTGTATAAGCCCTCCATTGTAGACGCGTTCGGGATCATCACACGTGTTTTGGTCCCCGCCGATGCCAACCCAGACAGAGGAGCTATAGTATGCAGTGGAGTTGTACCCATAGGGAAATGTGATGTTTGGGATGACAACCTCTGCTGTTACCGAGGCAAAGCGTGGTCCGGCGACTTCACCCCCGTTCCAGATGTAGCTGGTTCTCTTTTGTACATCTCGAGGGTGCTGTCGAGTCTTGTCGTGCGACTGTAGGCTCCTTGGAATGATTCCCTTGGCCTTTGCGGTGGCCAGGTCCAGAGCATTGACAAGAGTGCCGCCCAATAAGAGTACGTTGCTGAGAAGCTGAAGTCTCATGGTGTGTGCCAGAAGTATGATTATTGAAAGACAAGTGACCAATAGTTGAGGACGGGTTCGTTTCAAAAAGACTTGGCGTTGCCCAGCACATCGTTGTATATATACCCATTTCTACCTACCTATGGGACTATAACTAGCACGTTCGTTCTCGTTAATTCTTAGCCACAATAGAAGCTCCCGCTGTCAACGGTTCCCACGTCATCACGAGTGCACAAAATCCCGTCTGTATCCATCCGAAGACAAAAGAACCCTGCAACAATCCCTTAATTTCCATTTATTCGGATTTGTGGGTTAGTGTCGTGGCCCGTGACGGTGTTTAGAGTTCATGGCTAAAACTATCTTGGACGTCAGTTCCAAACTACCGGGTAACACGGGAGGATTCATTACCCTCGTATTCACTATTGTACCTAGTAAACTTAAAGAAAATGGCTATATAGCTTTATCCCAGAGTATCCGGCATGGGAGATATCCGCAGGTGCCGAGAACATGACGTGGAGTGAGAACGACATCCCCTGCATTCGCTCACTTTTTGGCGATAGTCTATTAAGTGGGCGATCAAGAACAATCGGCGTATTCTCTTTTCTTATTGCCGCTTACTAACTGCCAGGGTTGTGTTCGTCTTGCTCCGACATGGCCGGTAACTGTGGTGGAAAATCCATCCAAGAGAAAGCCATGTCCACCTCTGCCAAAGAGCTCACATTAATCCCACTGTCAACAAGAGATAAAGAAGGATTGGTTGTCAGATCTTTCTCTCTAGGTAAGGCCTGATTAGCCATTGACCTGATGCTATCCGAAACTTCTCGAGCCAGTGCCCAGACTGGATATAGGGTCTTGAGAATGCCGAGACTGAGGCATAGGCGACTGTGGAACTGGTCGGAATACCGAGATGGACGCAACGAAGAAGCAGATAGTTGAATGGTGCAGCTGAGAAGCAACCCGTTCAGCATCAAGGGACTGTGCTTGAGAGCCGATGATTCAAGGCCGACCAAGTCGATGAAGCGTTTGGCAGCCTCGACTGCTTTGATGCCATGCATCGACCTTGAATAGGTCGGTAACAGATCCAGGCTAGACTTTATTCCCGAAGCCGCCGCGATGACACCTACAAGGTCACTTCGGGGAAAGTGCAGGTACATAGTGGTGTACTCGATCAGAGCGTGTGCTTGTAACAGCGTATGATCCACGCCCCCTGTAGAATCCACAGGCTCTGCTTTCCCGACACCGAGGTGATGCGGCCAGGCAGCCAAGAGATTATCAACGTTTTGAATCTGGTCTCGGTGGACTTCATGCGTCGAGGCTATCGACAGCGTGCGAGCCAAGAGCTGAGCAGCCTCTATGCGATACGCGAAAGATGAGAAGGGGAGATCGTCGTTGTTGTATATCCTTGACTCAAACTGTTCAAGAGTGGAGGGCTCAAATAAGAGTGGCTCACCCGAGTAGAAGAACTCCTCACATGGAAGAGGCACGTCTGATTTGACCGAGTTGCATCGGAAATTGACCTTGTGATCTAGAGCGGCCATGAAACCGTCTGTGATGTAAAGCTCCCACCAGGTTCTCCTGATGCTTTCCTCAACGACAGGAGATCCGGCTGATTTTGCGATGCTGAATGACTTGCGATGCATGTTGAGCTCCAAGGCGAGAGAAACAGCTTCAGAGAGACTGGAACGTGACCTATCGTATACGCAGCGCGCATGCAGGATCATGGAAAAGAGGAGAAGAGCTTGAACGAACACAAAATTGCGCTCGCCTCTGTCCCATGCCTTCTTCAGTGCATCATCTGCCAGACCTTGCATTGTCTCGCTGCATATCGTCCCGGTATAATGACAGCCGATGAGGTGAATGACGAGCTTCATGTAAGACGGGTAACTTTGGGACGTGTATAATGCTCGAGGAACCAGGAAAGGATGCCCTCGGAAGAAGTTGGCATAAAAGAGATTGATGAGAAGCGTGTCGTCTTCTACTGGATCGGCCTCATCGCCAGCAGTCTGCGCGCTTTGAAGAAGACATCCTCCAAGGCTTGGCTCACTCCATGGGTACTCATTTCCATCAACCGAGGGCTGGAAATCTGTGAGAGCACTGTGAGGATCGGCGGAATCCCAGACAATTTGCTCTGGCTCTCGACGACCAGGTCTCAGAGTAGAGTCTGTGGATGCCACGGCGGCTGACAAGTCCACTGGAGAGCGCGATGTGAAATGGTGAAGCTTTCGTCGCTTCAGACCTCGTCGCGAGGGTTCATAGTGACATCGTAGGCCTTGGGTTTGGCAGCGAATGCATTGAGGGGACCCGGCATCGCATTTGACGTGCTTTCGGCGACATTCAGTGCATGCTAGTGCGCTAGGCTTGTTGGAGCTTTCCTGGTGCGAGTTCACTGTCGGTGATGTCTCGGAATTGGCGCTGTGGAGAGACATTGATGGTAACGAGGGTCCAATGGACCGTGACAGTTGGAATAATTATTGAAATGAGATTCTCATTGTTGTTTTAATAGCATGTATGCAAGATGAAGCGCAGCAATTGCACAACATTAACGCCATCTTATCGAGTGGATGAGACCCCCTGAAAAGTCGGCTCCGCAGACGCTGGATCTAAGATCACGCAATGCTCGTTGATAAGGCGTGATACGGATCGGTAAATGCATACTATTTATCACAGAGGACGTAGAAATGAGAAACTATATTCGTATTTCTGGAGATTGAGCCATAAATATGTACTTATGAAGTCGGCTGCGAATCAGCTTCGCGTCTCCCTTATACCAACTACCTCGCACACAGGGCAAGGTGCTTGTGCATTAGATGCGCTTTACATGTAAGAGGCATCATAGTAACCCTTGGAGGCGTAGCTGCCAGTCAGGATAGTTGAAATAGAGACTGGCGAAGAAAGCTTGGTGTAGAAAGAAGCTCGCTTGCCCGAAGCTCCAGCGCCAGTGTTGCTGTACTCGCCAAAGAGGACGTTGCTGGTGCGCTCGTCACCGCTGTTCCAGACCTTCCATCCAGCAGAGTTGATGACAGAGGTCATGCTCGTCTTCTGGAAGACGACGCGGGCGTACTCTCTCCAGGGACGACCGAGGTAGTAGGCGCCGTTAGTGACAGAGTTGCCTGAGGCTGCGGCGATGTTGCAGTTGTTGAAGACGTAGTAAGAGGGGCCAGAAGAGGAGTCACGGCCGTTGGCTGTTGTTCAATGTTAGTAGATACTCATTACTCCTGTGCTGCTCCCTTACCTGTGATGTAGCCAATCGAGGCGCTGACGACGCGAAGGTCGCACTTCTCAAACCAGCTAGAAGCTCGCTGACCAAAGATAAAGTCAGTGGCACCCTGGATCAGGCACTTGGAGTACAGCTGATAACCCTCGTTGCTGAGAAGGGTGTCCTGGTATCCAGTGAGGGCACATCCGTAGTATCCGCTGTCAGCGTAGGCACTCAAGGCGACAGCCTGGCTACCCTTGCCGTACGTGTTGGCAACGTTGACATTGTACAGCTTAAAGTTGGGCGACTTGACGCGGAGAGTGGCGCTTTCATCATTGTTGAGACCATCTGCCTGGCTCTTCTTGGCCGTGATGGTGACCTTGTTTCCGCTGTAGCTGCTCGTGTCGGTGGTGTATCCGTAGATGGTCAGCTGAGCAGAACGCTTAGGCACCAGGACTTGCTCGTTGTAGGTGCCCTGGTCGATGAAGATGCACTGAGAGCCGCTAGCGCTGGTGGAGAGAGCGTTGACAGCAGCTTGGATAGTGCCGTATTGGCCACTAGACGGAGACTTGCGCACAGTAAGACATCCACTTGGCGCAGTGGTTCGGCTAGCAGCAAAGGCCGCAGTAACAAAACTCAAGGTAGTGAGAAACTTCATGTTGGCTACTGATACAATGTCGATAGTAGTCTGATCCAATAACTATCTTTGATCAAGTTCATCCAGCTCTTTTTAACTTGCCATGGCTGTCTTCTAGAAACCCGTCCGATTTACATGCAACGTAACAAGGTTTAAATATGATTGGTGGAGAATAGCAATTTCCAACGGAATTAATACGAGGTAGCAGCGAGTTTAGCCTTGAAGATCGTTCGGTACCCCCGGAGCCACGTCCTCCGAGGCCTGGTTTCAGACGTTTCAAGTCAAATGCCGGTATCCAAGCATTGTTTCCACAAGTTCAATGCGGGGATGGGGGCATGGTTGGTGGATTAATCTGGGGTCATGTTCTATTGGAGACGAGGGGGGGAATGTTCCGCCAAGGATTGGGATATATCTGTTTCATACATCATCCTACCGTACGGTTAGTAAGAGGTCAGGCTGTTAAGTTTGGTTGCTTTGCCCCTTAATAAGTTGCGGTCTGACACATTGTGGGATAGACTTTATAGCGGGTTCAGTTAAGACGATACACAGAGCACAATTACAAGGACAAGGCGGTCAAGCAAAGCCAACTAGATCAGCCGTATATTGAGTATGAAGCGAATTATTCAATACATTAAAGCTAAGCTGCCCCAAAGCTCCCAGTGCCGTCACCCGGCTAGGGACTCGATCCAATCATAGCTGTTAATTACATACGTCGTCGTTCAGCACAAAAGTTTTCCCCGCCAAGAGAGCATGGCAAAGTCCATAAAGCATAAGATTCATAAGAATGGTAAAAAAGAGTTTTATCCCCCGCCTGAGAAAGGCACACACAACTGCAGGGATTCCCCTGGGGCAACAAAGAAGAGAGTCGAAGTGGTAAGAGGGTCAGCAGAAGAAGAGAAGAAGACTGCGACTGCTGGGGTCGCCAAATGTGCTCATTTCTAGATACGTGATTAGCAGATGTATATGAATCAGATAGAAGAGAGAACTTACAGAGAAGAGCAATGGCACCCAGGGCAAGGAGAGCCAGGGCAGGTCGGAGGTTCTCACCGCCGTTGACAATGACAACATCGTCGCCAGGGTGCTTGCAGACGGTGGGCTCGACCCAGGGGACAACCTCGAAGGGGTTGTAGCCCAGGCAAGTGGTGTAGGCAATCTTGCAGTGGTCAATGACGTCGCCAGACTCATCACAGCACTTCTTGTAGATGGTGGTGCACTCGATGCAGCAGTCCTCGGGGGTACCCTTCTTGCCAGTGTTGGTGCCGGTCTGAGAAGTGGGAGGGCCAACAATGATCTTGCCGTCCTTGTCCTTGCCGTCACCGCCCTTCTTGGTACCAGTGGTGTCACCGTGCTTGCAGACAGTAGGCTCAACCCAAGGGACGATATCGAAGGGGTTGTAGCCGAGGCAGGTGGTGTACTCAATCTTGCAGTGGTCGATAACATCACCAGCAGCGTCGCAGCAAGCCTTGTAGGTGGTGGTGCAGGTCACACAGCACTCCTCAGGAGTTCCAGAAGGCTGCTTAGTAGGGGGGCCAACAATGATCTTTCCGTCCTTGCCCTTGTGGTCACCGCCCTTGGGAGGATAAGGCTTGTCACCGTGCTTGCAGACAGTAGGCTTAACCCAGGGGACAATGTCCCAGGGGTTGTAGCCCAGGCAGATGGTGTACTCGGCCTTGCAGTTCTCGATGATGGCACCGTTAGCGGCACAGCAAGAGTCGTAGACAGTGGTGCACTGAAGGCAGCACTCCTCAGGGGTTCCGGTGGGCTTAGGGGGCTTAGGCTCGTTGTGCTTGCACACGGTAGGCTCAACCCAAGGGACGATGTCGAAGGGGTTGTAACCCAAGCAAGTGGTATACTCGATCTTGCAGTGATCGATCACATCGCCAGCGGCGTCACAGCAGGCCTTATAGGTGGTGGTGCAAGTGACACAGCAGACCTCAGGGGACTCGGTCTTCTTGGGGCCGGGGACGGTGGTCATGCTCTTGGAGCAAGCAGTGGGCTCGACAAAGCCAGTGCCAGCGTAGGGGTTGTAACCCAGGCAGTTGGCGTAGTCAGAAGCGCAAGCAGCGTGGTTGGCACCGGGAGCAGTGTTGCAAGCATCGTGCTTCGCGTTGCAGTCCGCCAGGCAAGGGTCGGTGGGAGGGTCCACGGCAGGGCAGCCAGCGAGGCAGCTGTGGAGGATGGTGTGGCACTCCTCAAGTCCACCGTGGGCGATGCACTGCTCGTAGTCGGCGTTGCAGGCAGCCTGGCAGCCGGCGTTGTCGGTAGGTACGGGCTTGGGGACCGGGTCGACCGAGCCAGTAGGGATAACCGTGGTAGGGACAACAGTGGTAGGGGGAACAACCACGGGCTCGGAGGTGGGAACCGGGTCGATGATGGTCTCAACAGGCTCGGTAGTCTGGGCAAAAGCACCAGAGCTAAAGGCAACGGTCACAAGACCGGTGAAGGCGAACGAGTATCTCATCTTGATGGAGTTGTGTTTTGCGTTTGTGCTTTCAGGCAAGGAGTGACAAAGTTGGGCAGAAGCGAGACGAGAAAAAACCAAAAGTCGAACCTAAACGAGTGGCAGACGCAATCGGCTTGTGAATGAGTGGAAGCTGATTGATGCTGATGAAGAATTTCGATTTGAACGGACTATCGCAACCCTTCTTATACTCGGATCTCGCTAGGTTGAGGTTGAGGTCCCGGACCGTCAACTCCTATGCCAAGAAAGGGAAGGGGTACCTCGGGAATCTGGGGAACATGCCTGGAATTGAACAGGACACGATATTTCCCCGGATTAAGATGCCATACGCCACATAGGGCCAGCCTAGCCCTGCCAGAGGCGCTCGTCTAGACTTGGTCTCCCTTGAGAATGTCTTGGACTCTGACCACTGGGCTGACCTCGCGTATTAGGATGGGCAATGCAATGCAGCCACAGGCAACTTAAGGGATAAGTCTAAGAGGTAAGCATAATGAAGGGCCTATAATGAGAGAGGTTGGGTCTCGTGTGTATGTGATAATTTAGCCGTGATACAGGTTTCAGGAGTTCTGCATATTCAGCTGGGTTGATTAGATTTCATTTCTCACCGATACGAGTCTGCAGCAGGAAAACAAGGGAGAAAACCGAACACAATGTCTCGGACTATCGGGTTAGATCCGAAATCCTGTCCAATCGCGACAGCTCCGAATGTGTCAGCTCTCGGTGACATGTCTGCCGACGTCCGATGCCCAGCTTTTCAACGGATTGTAGGGTTATTTCCAACGCAGGGGTTTGGTTGGTGGCTGCTACTCTGAGAGAATGGTGGCTTTTCAGTCTCCCTGCGTAAGGCGGAAAGGGAGGGGAGAAGTAAATTAGTTGGACTTTACTTTTGTTGCGCATGATGGTTTATGCTTATGTGAATGACTTCAAGCAGGTTTAGAGGCGAACAAACATTTACGCTTGCAGGACAATCCACAATCAGGACCAGCTTTGAGTTGCTTTTGTTCTTGGTTGAAATCATGTCTTGAGAAAATGTTTACATTTTGAATCTGTAGACGTGTCCTGTCGAAAAAAAGGTACACCGCTTTTCTTCCCCAACATGATTTCCATGTCGGAGGCTTTACCCTGGACCAAACTGACACTGAAACAGCATTGGGTTGAGGACCATTAACCTAGTTTCCACACGTTGGACACGGGATGGTTGATTGTGAACACAAAGATTACTCCGCCATTTCAAGTAATAGCCCGCCAATTGCCCAAAGCTACGCATCCGTCCTTCTCCTCTTCCAATTCTGAAAGCCATTGCCACCATCTACCTCATGAAATCCCTTCACTGTCCCTTGCCCTTCTTCATGAATATGGAGTTCTTCCCGAAATAGTCACCCACTCCTCGTTTCCCGCTGGCCTCCGTCCCCTTGCATGGGACCAAGACCCTTCCGAATCTCGACTGTGTGCCGCGGTTTACAGACTTGGCCCTTGACTTCACCTCATCCAACGCAGTGGCTCCGACCTCTGTGTCTGCCAGTAGCTTCCGGCCGACCTTGTACCCCTCGATCCATCTCACTCCCCCACCTGGGTTATGAACTGGCTGTTCATTCCCAAATGCCTTGACAACGTTGTTTACCTTGTCCAATACCCGACCCATTACACGCATCTCGGCTTGCTGAGATGGTGGATCATCCTTGACCCGATTCAAGGCTCCGAGTGCACCCTTCAGTTCTTGATTCCGCAGACGAACTTTGTCCTTGACGCTTGGATGGTACTTATCCACCTCCGTGTTTGCTGCACTTAAAAAGTTGTTGACGTGCAGGTGGAAGAGCTTCGTCTTTCCAGTCAAGTTCTGTTGCGCTTCTCTGACTTGGCTGTTCAACCCCTGAGCCGTGGCGATCTTCTCTTTCCCCCACTCCCCCATGATGTTCTCCCCACCCTTCTCTAGAAAGTCGATGGCTAGGGCAAATTCTGCATCCATTTTCGCCGTAAACTTGCCTGGTAGTATTGGAAGCTGGGCTTTCTTCCTCGTCGATCCTGGACGGAAGTGTTTGCTGACCTTGACATCCATGTGCTCGAGGCGGTCAAAGAGACCTTCCGCCGTATAGCTTAGATCATCTAACCCTTTGTTGACGCTAAGAAGTTGTGATCTCGGCGGCGCGGATATTCCTCTTTTGGAACGGCCTGAATTGCCTGAATGATCATCAAAATTGATAGGATCATTGTTGATATATTGGTACAGATTTGGTCCGTCAATGTCTCCCGAAGGATCAGGCGACGTCCATCGTCCCAGCCATGGGCAATAGTATCGTGCGCCGCAGTGGTAGAGTCCAGTTTCTCTGTCATGTTTGTATCGCTGGAAACGATACTCGCGAGAGGCCGTGACATCTCGGTGCATCGATGAGTACGTGACCGCACCAAATGGTGAGTACTCCTCATATGAGATCAGTTGGCCCTGATCATCGAGTTCCATGTTATCACCAACTTGGTATCTTGGTAACGGTTTTTCTCCAGTCGCACTCTCGACTAGAGCCAGGAGCTCGTGACCCGTAACGTGGGTGATTGTGCGCTGAGACATGTCGTTCCCGACAAACTTGAGTTGTATTTCAAGCCCGTCGAGGTAAAGAGTGTCTCTCTCCTTGCGTGTAGGAGATCCAGCGTTGGCAAAACTCTCAGTGACCTTTCGGACTCGCTTCCCAGAATAGTCGTAGACGTAGTAGGTGGTCTGAGGGGTATCGTCCTTGGTCCACTGCGTAGAAGACGATCCCAGCAGATTCTCAAAATTCCAGCTCAGCTGAGAATACTGAGGCATACTTGTCATGCAGCCCACTTGTCCCCCGTCGCCAGAGTAGTCATACTCTTCTGACAAGGACCCAGACACAGTACCGGTCAACCGATTGCTCATCTGGGCGTTGGAGCCTGTGCTTAAACGGCTTGGAGAGCGGTAGAAATAGCGGCGCGTCCATTGAGATGCCTTCGGTTGTTTGACAGCAGCATGGGTCATTTTCTGAATATTTCCCGCCAGATCGTACTCGTACGACTCGAGATACTCGTAGACCTGTTGACCGTCGACGATGCCTTTGGTGGGGTTCATTCCAGTCGTCGCATCGTATGGGCAAAGAATACCAGTGCTCGGAAGAAGTGCCCTCCCAGACGCGGATATCAGCTGCCCAATGGCGTCGTAGGTGTACTCGCGCTTGGGCTCGATCCGCGAGTTTCGGAAATACTTGGTTCGCTCAGACGCATCGTAGGTGTAGATGCAACGGCCCACGCAGTCATAGACGTGTGTCAGGTCTTCCAGAAGAGTTCCGTCTTTGCTGGTCGTCTTTTGGGAGATGAGTTGTCTTGAACGCTCGTCGTAGTGAAACTCTGTGGAAATCTGGTTTCCGTAGACCATCCTGAGTGGAAGACCATCGGCTGAGTAGACCGAATCTTGGAGATAGACCTGCCCACCGGGGATATCCACATGTTGGTGAGTGACCTGCTTGACTTGGCCAGAGAGGGTGAATTTCCTCAAGTTTCGGTTTCCCTTAGGGTCCTCTTCTTCCAAGGCCTGGTCAAAGTTGTCAAGCTGAACCTTGTGTGTGTATGACTGTGCCTCACACATTGCGTCAAGTGTTGCCGGGCTTGTATTCCAGTCCAGAAGGAGCTTGTACTCCTTTGCTGGAGAAAATGTCTTCTCGACACAACGGCCACGAATGTCAAAATGATTATTGACATGTTTGCCAGACTGATCTCTGATTATCCACACTTGGCCGTTGAGGTTTCGATCAGAGGCCTCCGGAGCGTCTTCACCATAGATAATCTGCACAGTCAACTTGGCAGGGTCTGGCCCACGTTGCGTCCGCCGGCCAGTCTCTCGCCGGAGAGCATCGTAGGAATGTCGAGACGAGATCCCGCGGCTGTTCCATGACACCAACGTGCTTCCATTCACATCTTGGAGAGACGCGACATCTCCGTTGTCCATTCCCTGCACAAGGACTTGACGGTTGAGCTTGTCGTAGAGACTCACTTCGCATAGCCGGCCAAGGCTGTCAATGTCTCGGATCTTGTTTCCGGAGAAGTCATAATAGAAAGTTCGTGAATGAATTTTCCCATCTGCCACTTGCACCGTCTTGACCGGGAGTCCGCAGCAGCCAAAGTGTGTAGTGGTTGGGTTGACGCCATAAGATGTGGATTTGATAGAAGCCCGTTGTTGTTGCTTGGTTCCCCCGAGACATATCTCTCGCCAGGAAGGAAGATACCGGGCAGAGTTGATGCGACTAAAGAGATGTCCCACATGTGGATCTTCCTGTGGATTGGTCACTGAGATCATATCTGCAACACCATATCCTGTCGTCATCCAGGGCGAGTAGATGGTCTTGGACCAGGTGTGGTCGGGATGAAGCTGAACCACTGGACGTCCAATTCCGTCGTTGAAGATGGTTGTTGGGTTTGACGACATACTTGAAACCGGGACTAGACCGGGTGTAGCTGCAAAGAGAGGGGAGAAGGTCCTCGAAATCTGTCCAGATGCGCCAGATACCGAAGCACCATTAACCAACCACCGTTCATCCACGTTGTTCAAAGCATTCAGGTGCATTTGCTGAAGGGGTGCCCCATGACCATCAAGATAGGTGACAGACACATGAAATGTCGGACTCTCAGACCGTCGGAAAGAAAGATCGCGTGATATCTCCAATAAGAACGCGGGAGTTGGAGTCTCAGGTCTCGAACTTATCTGGTCAGAGTTCCATGTCTCAAATTGATTGAGGCAGTAAACAGTGCAACTTCCAGCTTTGCCAAGGAGCTTCCTGCATTCCTCTCCGCTTGGGTCTGATAACACTGCGAGTGCATCATTTGCGGAAGTTGACACGCAAGGCTCAAGAACATCGCCGTCACCGCTATTCTGGGTTTGTATGGCCTTCCCGACCACGGCTACTCCAACAGATCGTCCAAGGCTATCAAGGGTAACATGTTGGATGTTGCTGTTGTGATCCGTGATTTTGACGGCTTGCAAGTGATGGTAATCGTTGTCAAATGACATGGTGTTCTCAAGAGGGTCTCTCACTTCTTCCACAAGGAGATAATTGTGATCCATTCTGACTGTCGATGTGTTTCCAAAAACATCAGAAAATAGGGTAGGGGTGTAAAAGGAAGTTCGGGCCTTCTGAAGTTGATCGTCGTCCGACGAGGAGAATCGTGCTTGGCCGGACGAGGTCCACCAATTTCCGGCTAGGTCATCCTTCAACTGAATGTATCCGCCTTGCTTGAGATGCTCCTCAAGGGAAATGGCGATCCCGTGCTCTTTCTGGTTATCCCTGAGCTTAGACAGGATATCCTGCGTGAAAGCGAGTGAGTAGGTTCGATCAAGGAGCGAATAAGCCCCCAATTGTCCTCCAGGCAAACTCTGGAGCATCTGAGAATCCTTAAAGTACGCCCGGCTCTCCGATCTCAAAGCCTTGTAAGTTGACTCTGCCTTGCTGGAAGGAAGGCTATTGAAGTCAAAACCGCGGATGTCATCGACGTCAACCATGTCTTTGAAGCTAAAGTGCAAAACTTCAAAGTCTTGATGTCTCCATGAGATAGGATTCCGAAAGCAATGTAGGTCATTAACTGGGTTGGTGTACCAGGTTTTGACGAATGATACATTGCCCGCTGCCTGGTTCTTTGCAACTTCTGGGTGGCTGTCGAATGGCGTGAACGAAGACGAACGTGGATAAACAATGCTCAACGACTCTTCGACAGCACCGAACTCATTAGTCTTGAGGACGATCTCGTGGCTCACACGGTGGTCATCTTGTTGACGGTCAAGCAGAGTGCTGACAGACGCCCGTGGTGTGACTTGAAAGACGGCGTACTTGTTGGTTGATCGTTGTTGCAGTTGTCGAACATCGTACGACAACTCCTCAACAGAATAGGGCAGGTTCTCTCTCTCACTGCCATCCAGGGAGTAGACTTCAGTTCGCACACTCGATCCCTTCAGACCAAAGAGTGCCTGGTCGCGATCTCTGTCACTGGTGGCATGAAGACTTGATGACACTTGTGAGGGCATGTGAAATCGTGCCTCGTCAACTTTGAGGCTATTACCAAGGTTGAACCATGACTTGGTATAAGTCTTGGGAGTCTCCAAAGTCTCATCCCTCCCCAGGGTAATGACTTCCGACTTCCGGGTCTCAACCATGCCAAATCCTGAGAAAGTCTTCTCGTTCGGGTCATAGTATCCATCATGGTAGGAATACTCGGTCAGCATTGAGTTCCCGGTAATTTGATCAATGATCTTGGTACTGGAGACACACTGTACCGGGAAAGGTAGCTTGGTAGTCCATGGCAGTCCCTTGGTTTGGTCCTCGAGGTAGAATTTCGTCGACGGTGCATAGCTCACACTTGTGCTTGCTCCCAGCCCATTGGAGTATCCCTTCAGCAGATGAGGCTTTGTCCCTCCCATCAGATCCAAATACCTAATGTCTGTTTGACCTGATATGCTACTGTCCGCCCAGCAAAGACATGCTGTTCCTTGGCCAAGGATATCGAGCATGAAGACAGAATCGGGATCGACTGTTCTAGGCAGCGTCGGGATGAAGGTTCTCTTGCTCCAGCGGTTCCCTGCTAGGTTGTAATACAGGTGTGCACCGCCGTCTGGCAAAAGGTAGAGCAGGTCAGTAGTCCCACTGCCGTCGACGTCGATCAGGCGCAAGCGAGCCTGGTCGAACTCGATGTTCTCCCCAAAAACAGGGGGACTTCCCATCTCGACCGCAGTGCCGAAAGCACCATGTCCAAGATTTGGCCAGTAGGTAATCCTCTCGGCTGATATCTCGACCAAGTCTGCTAGGCCATCCCCAGTCATGTCGGCGACATGTGTCTGAGCAATCGATGTTTGGCTCAAACGTGGCGGGTTACTAGTACTGAAGCTGAATGACCTCTGAGAGCCTGAGAATCCTTGCTTCCCCAGGTTCTGTTGCCAAATCAGTTCCCCAGACTCGCCATATGAACGCAAAACATCAGCATGGCCATCCCCAGTCAGATCAACGGATACTGCCACGTCAGACTGGGCATCTCCGGTTGGGGTTTCTGGGAAATCAGAGTACTCGCTCCATGAGTCGGCATCCCCTCGCTCCCAGTAACCTTGTGGGCGACCATGTGCATCAACAGCAACAAAATCTAGATGTCCGTTCTTGTCAAGGTCATCGAATCTGCCGCCTCTCGTCATATGAAGGGCCGGTTGCTGAATGAGGGCCTGAGGAGACTGAAATGTTGCGTCAGGGTCGACCCTGGCGCTGCCAAGGTTGCGTTGGTAACACATGGTGTTGTCCCCAAGCCTGGTTAACAGACCCGGGATACCTTGACCGTCTAGGTCAAGCCATTCCGAAACGGAAGAGCCCACTCCAGGAACACTGAGCAAATTTGCTACCTTTGCCTGCATAGCCTTGAGTTGGCTTGGTTTTGGCATAGTAGTGTAATCGAACGTCCAAGGAGGCAGAGAGTCGCTGAGGTAACTTGGCGGAGCATTATCGCTTCCTGGCTGAGCTGGACTGTGACCCTTAAAAACGTATCGGGATAGAAATGACCCTTGTTCAGTCTCGTTGTAGGCGAACTCAGTTGAAGAAACGAGGCTCTCCGAAACGCTGGTCTCTTCGGGGAAGCGATGAAACATGAGAATTCGCCTGCACAAACGATATGTGCGAATCTCAAAGCCAGAGTGGCCCTGTGAGAAGGCATCTTTTCGTGACAACCAAGCCTGTTCGCCGGACGTACTGGGACTCTCGGCTTGGTGCTCGCCATAGTCAAAGACCACCTCAAACGTCCACTCTTGGGGCCACGTCAAGGTGTCCCAGTCCCTCAGATCTCTGCACGGGGTGTGGTTGCCGTACCTGATGCGCTTGATGTATCTCTGACGAGATATGACATCTTGAGAGCGGTTCTTCTCCCAGATGGGGAGGATGCCATTTTGCCTGATTCCATCACCATCCTCCGGTTTGTATGAGTACTCCATTGCATTACCGCACCCATCATAAGACTGGCACAGAAGCCAAGAAAAGATACGCTTTACGCTTCCTGAAACATCCACGATCCGAGAAGAGTCATCCAGGCCGTATATAGAAGTAACATTGGCGGATGAGATTGTCCTCCAGTGAACTTCGACGGGGTCCTTCGTGTCGGCCCAACGCTCGATACGAAGGTCCTGTGAATAAACCCGAGGCCGATAACTGATCACCTCAAATCCTGGTTCTTTTCTCACATCGATGGATCCATCGCTCTTCAGCCGTGGTACAATATCCATGCCCGAGAAAGTCATGCCATCGTCCGCGTCTCCGTAGCGAGGTATACCCTCACTTGTCTTTCGACCAACTGCGGGCACATTCACACCCCAGCCAAAGCCAAATGGCCCATTTCCTGACCCTGAGCTATACGACAAGCTCAACTCGGGACCAAATCCACCTCTGGCTGGGGAGGTCTGGATAGGAAGGGACAGAGAAAGTGTACCATTGGCCGGGTTGACAGAGAAGTTCTCACTGATGGGTCGGAATGCACCTCCTCCTTTCCCGGAGACGTTGAATGAGGTGCGAAAGCCGGGTACCCCGTCGCCGACTTTGAGATGTTGTTTCTCCCCGCCAAGCTTCACACTGGTAACGAAGGAATTGTTTCTGAAACCACTGCCAGTAGCGGAAGCTGGCCCAGCGGTGAGGTTTGGTCCGCTGGGGCGCTGAGGCAAGGGGGATACAGTATCATGGCTGGGAGGAGGCCTCGATGGGCCAACTCCCGGACGTCGTTTGTTGGCTGATAGCATCAGATTGAGATACTGGAAAATTATTGTGAGTCTTCAATGATGAAGTCAAAGGTGCTGCTATGGAGTACCCGTAAATCCCCCGGACTGGAGTATACATCGTGCTTTCACTTACTATCGCTGCTTCTCCCAGCTTGGCTTCACAGTGCGCAGCCGGTTGAGCAGCTACAGGCAGAACGCCACGACGGGATCTAGAACCAGACTTTCCAACACTATCGGAATGCCTGTCTTGCCCATTTCTTAAACCCCCCCCGCTAGGTCAAACACAGCTGAGAGTTCAACTCCAATTGAGAAAATGCGTGAGCACATGAGTAGATCTTTTTCGATAGGCCAATGCAGATCGAACCAGAAATCGAGAGTCTAGGCCGTCTGAGTGGGCCATTCCCTGATAATTTCGGACCTAGCGGTCTTCGGCATGGAGTGGCGTCCCAATGAGAAATAGCGGATGAACATGACCATTATCGACGGTATGTCTAGATTCCTGTTCGCCCCTCTCCGTACCCCTGTTCAATATCAGTTGTGGCTGGCGCAGGCGAGACATGGCATGGCACCTGAAAGACCAATTGTAGCGGAGGTCGTGCACAATGAGCAATGTTCCTCGCTCGAATATATGACTAACTATGCCATCATTCGTGATCGGACTCGACTAATGAATGTGGCGGAATGGTGGATTAGCATATCCCGTATGTGGCGCGAATCGTCTCAAAGTTGATTTACAAGTAACCCCGAAGATGGAAGGATAACAAAAAAGGAGGATATTCGGGCACAGGATTAGCGGTATAGAATAGGAACAAGAAGTAATTCACATTGGAAACCAATCAATACAAGAATAAAGCGGTCTCTTGAACTGCATTGACTTTGTAGACGATCTTCTGGCTCAGTTATCTTATCGAGGGCTGGGCTTCAACTATAACAAATAACACATTTCAGTTTTGCAGACACTGTCTTATTAAGATGCTTACTAAACCTAAATCTTCAATTTCTCCTGCCTACCCTACCCTATGGTATCTAATCTTCATCGCCGGTATCTCCTTGCCTTGATGTATCCCGCCTTGCCATGTCCCATACTCCGAATGATGTACTTTGTGCCCCCAGTCCAATTGCCGCAAAACCCGGTTTGAATTGATGACATACTTCCCTGGCCCTCTACCTAGGGCGATACACATAATGCTTAAGGCCCATGGGGCTCATTGTCTGTAGCTGGGTTATCAGCGAGAGCAGGGGCACCAGGTTCGGCTCCTTCAGGAACGGCCGGTTGAAGAGGCTCCGATTGTGGACGAAGGCTAACTCGACCTGGATTCAATCTATATTGATTAGTATCGTAGTCATCGTCAGTGTACGGCCTTGTAACCTACGGTCGATATTGCAGATGCCAGCAGAGATCTCCTTTATTGGTGATTTTGGGCTCGTCGAAATCTAGGCTGAATGTTGCTGGGCACACGAAACGTCCCGCTCCCTTGAACCTGGTCGTCAATTTGGAGAACATGTTCTTGTGTATCTGCGTAAGTTGATCCTCCAGCCCGTCTTGCTGGTAGCGGCGGCCGTTTAGGGTGATAGGGCTACCGGTCCAGTACCCGGCATCGCAAACATATCCGGATGGCAGACCGGTAGCTGGGCTGAGATTCGAAATCACAGGGGTTATGATTCCGTTTTCGCCACTTCCTCGATTGTTGACCAGTTTAATGACGAGCTTAAACTCGGTGATGGTGCGGCTGCTGTTAGGAATTAGACAAGTACACATAGATATTGAATCTTGGCCAAGCTAAAACATACGCGATACCTCTAGTTCCACTTGTCATCGCGTGTCGGGGGTCCTTTTGGTTATGTATAGTGACAAATTCGGACTTTGCCTTCAATACTACCTGAGACTTGCCAGGTAACACCTTGATCTTGACGGAAGTTGTGGTTGTCTCGTCGTAGTATCCGGGATATCTGCCCTCAAACTTGTGGACAGATGTTCTGTTTCCCGGAGCCTTTGAGACTTTTTCCCATAGTAACTGTGTCTTTCCTTTACGTCTAAAGGCATAGAATGAATCTCTCGGGTCCGCTGGTCTTGCATCTTCAATGGCCCTTCTGTCTTCTTCGGAGACCCTGTCGGAGAGCTTTAGATCGAAGATTCTGGGTTCAATGATGAACCTCTCAATACCTATTTTCGAGTCATCAATCCAGCACAAAGGCTTGAGCGGGACGAGATGAATCCCCGCACAAATCGTCTGGAGTTCAGGCAAGAGGTAATCTCTAAAGAAGACGTTTCGGTGGATGGCGGCTGTCCCAAGAACTCCTTCTGGCTGCAAATAGAGCGTATTGTGGGGATTTGCCAGGTTCGCGGTGAATTCGAGTCCGCGATGCTCTGGCAACGGCCTAGAGTTGATCCTCTCGCAGAAAACCAGGCAACCGAAGGGGTCTCGCTTTGATCCTTGCGGTTTTTGAGCTTGCCGGGTTGCTTCGTCATATTCATCATCCGTGACATAATAAAACAGTTGAACATATAACGATGTTGCCTCTGCATTCATGGTTAAATTGGGCAACACGCTATACACATAGATTGTCTTACTGTGGGTAGGTGGCAAGGGCTTGTCTATAGAAATCGTTAGGCCAGGAGATATTACACCCTTGAGGCCACGACATACCTTTCAGAGTCGGCAACTTAAGCCCAAGTCCTAGAGTGTAAAAGTCGGATGTAGCATGATTGGTTGCCCATTCTTTGAGAGCCCCCAAGATGAAAGCTGACTTGTCCGGCTCAACGTTCTTCTCTAGGTGTTCGGGAAGAGGAAAAAGCCAGCGATTATAAAATGCCGTTGAGGATGCTTCATTCAGCGTCCATGGAGCTTCTACAGAGGGAGTAAAGAGAAAATTAGTAACACTTTCTTCCACACAGAATTAGATCATTTATTTACCTGATAGGGCAGCAAGGAGACGGTAAATGGAGTATTCCCCTGTGAGGAGCTTGGTTGGTCGTCTGTCCGGACCATTCTCCATCTTGATGACGTCACGAGAAGAAGATATCAGCGACGAGAGCTGAATATTAACAGCAAGCTTCCATCCTTCCAAGTCCACAACGGGAACGCCTTGGTGTTCGAGCATGCCACTCCGAATTCTGCCAAAATTTTAATCTATTAAGATGGCACTGCGTCCATCAGTGAGGGGATTGACATACGGTACGACAAGAGTAACACAGCGCTTGTGCTCCGGCTCAAACTGAACCCTGGGCGCAAAGACTCTGGCCTTGAGAACACCAGCATCCGGTGAGCTGTTGTATACTAGCTCCTGAATCTCTTTACGCTGCTCAAAAAGCTTCAGAAGAGCGTCGTTGATCGTTTCTTCCGACAAGGCGAAGAATCGATCCCAGTGTTCCGCATCTGGGCCTGGTCCCACGCTCATCTCATCCCGGCCAGGGCAGGGCATGTTGAACGAGCGAGTTTAGAGACAGGGTAAAACAGGTATTTCGTTGAAACTGTTAAGATGTGGTGTTTGAGATGTGGTATAAGGACCAATTGTCTTTCGGATTGCGATATGTTCAGGAAAAGAGGACGCACACTGCGGAATGTTCGTCACCCACCCCCGCTCAAATGCAAATAACCCCGACATTAACAAAACTCTCATAATTTCAACACGCTATAAGATATTAAGTTATTCCTTTGCCTTATTTCCACTGTCCAACCGGTGCCCTTCACTTTTAAAATTCATTGGACACATAATATCCCAGCATTTGGTCTGTTTAGAAAGAAGAATTCCATGGCATTATATTCCTACGTTACTAGAATACGGAATAGATACAATCCACCCTCCGGAGAGCTATCTGGTTGTCTTAAACTTGCATTGTTAGATAAGCCCGGAGGCAGGGATATACAGGCTAACACTAACCTACACAGTCGTTCTAAAAAGGCCCAGAACCGCCCCAACTACACATTGACATCCTAGTGCGATGGTATCACCCCAAGCCCTAGTCGATCTGTCAGGTCTAGAAATGTTGGCGTCTACGGTCCGGCAAACTATCGCCGAGTGGCTTGGAATGACTGGGTTCTGAGCTGATCTGTCGCACGGTGTCATTTCCTAGCTCAATACTGTAGTCCATCTATTCGCAGCTGACGTGGGCTGGCTTTAGGAAACGCAAAGTCTTGCGTTCTTTTCAATCCAATGCTTCGGCTTTCGGGGAGACTGCTGGTCCCGTCATTTTCGAGCATTCGGCCAACCTTCTCTCATCCTCTGATACCACTGCCGTCGTACCAAGGTTAATATCAGATCTCATGATGGCTTCTAATTCTTTTAAAGATGTCTTTGAAAAATATCTTGGTCAATCCTCTCAGCCCATCGAAACTTTAGAGTCGCTACTCCGTGCAGGAAGCATTCCACCTGCCGAGGCCAGCATTCTGACACTTATCAGAACTATCCTCAAGTCCAGCCAAGATGACACCAACACAACCTTGAATCTGTTCAAGCAACTCAACAACGTCAGCTCGGCTGAGAGTTTTGCCGAGGCCCTATTCCCACGCGATGTCTCTTCGACCAAGCTAGATCAAGGAGGAATCCCCCCCAGCACTCTCGACGCAATCCGCTGCGACTTCTTCGAGGCGTATCCCTTGGCTGTGATGAGAGCCTTGCTCAAAGACAATGCTCAGTTCACTCTTGAGAACAACATCAAAGAGCTAGTCATTTACCTTCTTGAGCAAGCTGTCTCCGGTGGCTACGAACTGAGGGAAGACGAAAATCTCATGGGAATGTATGAGAGATATGGCGCGGAACAACGTAGCGACACTGGTGACCTCCAGAGAAACTTTCCTGGGGCGTTGAAAGTTGCCAAGACTCTCAACATCCTGTGCCGCCTTGTCAAAGATCCTGAGGATGTGCAGCTCCTCTACCAGGAGAAATACCGCTCGGCTCGAGATATCGCTACTGAGCAGGAGCAGGCGTTTGTGTACGCAATGACTAGCGCTGGCTTGGAGAGAGGGAATGCGCTGGCTGCATACAATGCTGCAAAGAGAGTTGACTGCTGGAACGAGCACCTTTGGTTGGCAATGATGGAGACACGAAGAGCTGAGTTCGTGCCCGTGGAACCTCAGACCGCGGTATCAGCCAAGACCAAAACAGACGTCGAAGCTTCAAAGTACATCAACAATCTCACGGAAATGTTTGACCTCGAAGACTGGGCGCGTGAGACGTGCTGCTCCATTACCAGCCTGTCAGCCTACTATGCCGATCTTATGGCCCTTCTAAACAGCACAAGAGCCAAGCCTTCCTCGCCAACAACAATGCTTGAGGTTCTCTCCATGAGGCGTCCTGATCTTCAACACCTGCAGCTTACCTGTGCAAACTCTCAAACTCTCATTCCATACGCCGCTCTCACCAATGAAGTTCTTGAATCATACATCCGCTATCGATACGAGAAGAACAAGGGAAACGACTGGGCCATGATCCAGCCATACAATACGCCGGATGAGTCTACTGAGAGTACCTCTGACGAACATGATAACACGCCTATCGAACAGCCTGCCAACACAGATCCAGTTGTCAATACAGAGCTCATCCCCAACCAGATGTTTCCCTTTCCCACTTTTCCCTACAGCAGAGCTCGCAACGACATTGCTCAGATCTTCAACGGCTTTGGAGTGGATGTTTCGAAAGTAGTCGAGACCTTTACGTGCGAGGAGAGCTTCTTTCAACGCCTTCCCGAGGGAGATGATTTCGACCTGTTTCGGAAGTTCAGGTCAGGTATTCAAGAGGTCTATGCACGGCAAGCCGCCGCTGAGACAATAGGATTACTTCAGTCGGACTTTGCAGCCATCACCGGGCAGACCTTTTACCCAGCCTGGTTTGCGGACCTTGTTAACGGTTTCGCTGGTGAGAACCGCGGATTTGTCGTCGAGTCTGCATGTCGCTGGTCTGTTACCTCTCTCTGGGGTTATGATCTTGAGGCGGTCATGCTGGAGATTGAGAGCGGAGATGGCCTCTCCTTTATCAAGAGCCAGTTTCTGAAGCGAAGTGGTTTGGAGTTTCAGGATCTCATCGCCTTGACCAAGACTCGAAGCTTCTGTCACGATCTAGCCATCGCCAACAAGAACGGGTCCAGAGTCTTTAGCACTTCTCTCGATGAACTGCAGCTTCTGTCTGGTGCTTCAAATCCACCACTCAAGCCCCTCACCAAAGAGATTTGCTTCAACCTTCAGTCATTTCTTCGACTCCAGTCCAAGCTGAAGTGGAGCATACATGATCTTGATGCTGCCATCTGTTGCCTCAGAAACCGTGAACTCGACGTCGAGGCCCGGGCCGGCAAGCCCAAGGTGCCTGATTCCTTCTCCATTTCGCCATTCGTCCTTAAGGGTATCGCCACGATTGTTGAGTTGAGCAAGCTTGTGGACGTTGAACCTTCCCACCTGTTGCCTCTTTGGCAGAATATCGACACCTTCGGTCCCGAGTCTCTGATGCACCGCAAGTTTCTCTCTCCGGCAATGAGACGAGTGTCACCCATCTTCAACACTCCAAACAATGGGGAATACTTGAAACTTGATGGATCAAGCGTTTTGCTGGCGGATGAAGACGTTGCTATCTGTATCGCCCTTAAATGGCCGGTTGAGCATTTCCCAGGCCTCCTAAAGGTGACAAAGCTGCAGGAACCCGGCACTGAGCTCAACCTTGACACATTTTCAACTCTCCATCGTCACGTTCTGCTGTGTCAGATGCTAACTGTAGAGCCAAAGAATTATTCTCGGCTTTATGAGTTGCTGACCTTTTCCAGCGACTCGCTGACTCACTCACTCGATACTCCCACAACCACACTTGAAGCCGTAAAAAGGTGGAGGAATATCTTTGAGATTGGATGGGACTTTCAGAATCTGGGGACGCTCACCGAAAGACTGGGAGCGCCAAACAACTCAACCCCAGTTTCTGATGACGCATTGCCTACCTTGGCCGCTCTCACCCAGTCGACACAAGCGTTGCATCACACGTTTCCATACCTCTTCACCAACGCTCTTCCCTCCCCAGCACAAGTCGTTGAATGTGCATCTCATGTGTTTGACCCACCTACTGCCAAGCTTGTCGTCAGCTACATTGAAGGTATTTAGATCAACTAGTAGTTATCAAGGACGGGCTAACGAGAATAGGTACCCAAGTTGAGTCGGTTCCAGTCTCATTCAGTGATGCCAGCGCCCAAAATGATGCGATCCAGGCATCTAGAGGATGGCCTAAGAAGCTCATACTGATCCCGGACCTGGCCAGCGGCGGCACTCTAGCACAGCTAACGCTTGCTGGGGCGTTAAGCTCAGAGGAGATCAAGTCAATTCAGGCCATCTCTGTTGAGTCTCAGTCTTTGAACAAGGCAATCGAGAGTCTCGTGAAGGCGGTATTGGTTCCTCGGGACATTCTCCGTTCCCACTTCGAGTCCACAACGCCCTTAAACGTCGACGCACTCGACATTTTGGCTCCGAAGAGTGACTCTTCCACGGCTCCATCAACCCCCCTGAGCCCAGTCGAAGAGATCTTGGAGACTGAGCGGCTAAAGCAAGAGCGTAGATCTGCCTTTGTCCGCCTTGCTGCGCCGTCCATCGTTGAAGCGCTTCTGGAAAAGGTTATCACTGATGCCATAAAACCTGTCGTCCCAGATCTCGACGCCTCTGTTCTCCATGCCCTTCTTACCGATGGCATCCGATTCGAATATGACCAAGGAAGATTCGAGTTGATCATCACCACGCTTCAGAAGCTGTGCCATACACACACTAGCCTGGATCCCCCTGATGAGCCCCTGGATGCCTACTTCGCACCCACTGAGCCCGGCACGGTCACTTTCACCTGGGAGAATAAAGGCAGTGAGGTCAGCTGCGCCATCCTTGGTGTCAACGACAAAGGTTTCCTTCTCAACGTAGAGCCAGCCAATATTCCCCTCGCGGCCGGCAAGGTGTATCATCTTGAGGGTAACTTCCCTCCTTCCGAGCTGTTCTGGTCAACGCCCAAGTCTGTGAAATCGAACTTTGCGGAAAATCTCCTCATACCAGCAAAGACAGCCCGGATTATGAGCATGGCTATCGAGTACATCAAGCATGCTGCCACTACCTGCCAGCTTTACAAACTTACAGCCGAGGAGGTCAAGGTGTTTTCAATAACACCCACCAGAGACGACAGACAGAGTCCGATATTCCTCGACCTCTACTCGCCAACCATCTATTCCTCGGAGCAGCTAAACGACTACCGTAAGCTCAGTGATGGTGTCCAGCCCAAACCACACAGTGGTGGTGTCTTGGCACTCTTGACTTGGCTCTTCAAGACAGGAAACCCAACGTTGGATGACGTGGCAGGCAAAATTTCTGATTGCACTGGCTGGGATCGATGGAGGGTACTCGAGACTCTTCAAGCCAACTATCCAGGTTATTCGACTGAGGACATACTCCGCAAACTACGCTTCATAGAGGACCTAATGCGTCTCTACAAGATCATGACTCTGGATCAGAAGATTAGTCGCACTGTCGGCAAAGGAGCTCAACCTCGCATCTCGACACTGTTCGATGTGGCCCGTTCGAGGTACATGTGCCAGCCGACTGAAGAGGCTGAAGTTGCCCGGAAGCTTCGCGCAAAGTTGACACCATCCCAGCTGGCAGCCGTTGACCAAGGCCTGATAGATGGTCAGAGACGTGCCCTTGTGGCGTTCCTGTTGGAGCAAAAGTACATCAAGTGGATGGATATCGAGGACGCTGATGGTTTGTTCGAGGAGTTTCTCATTGATGTTCAAATGGGGCCCCAGCTCAAAACTTCACGGATTAAGCAGGCCATATCTGTGGTCCAGCTGTTTGTTCAACGATGTCTCCTGGGATTAGAGCAGCAGGTTTTCAAGACCAGTATCGTTAGAGAGCAGTGGGAGTGGCGTCAGCAGTACACTCTCTGGGAAGCTCATGTCAAGCTGTTCATCTACCCCGAGAACTGGGTTGAGCCCTCGCTCCGAGATGACAAGAGTCAACTGTTTGACAAGTTCGAGGCGAGCCTGATGAAGAAGCATCTCACTCTGGAGACCTTTGAGCGGTCTCTCAAGACTTACGTGCACGGGCTCAACGAGATCTCGAGTCTTGAGATTCTGACGTATGTCATCGACGTGCAAGAGAATACTGAGGTTTATCACTTCTTCGGTCGAACGCGTTCTGCACCACACACCTTCTACTATCGCACCTTGACGGTCCTTCGGCCTGACACTTCCGGGGGTATTTGGAGACCGTGGACCAAGATCGATATCGACATTCCAACGGTTGAGACTGAGTGGCAGGGCAAGCGTCTCGACACCACCGGAACACATCTGATCCCAGTCATCATCGGCGGCAGACTGTACCTGTTCATCCCTCACATAACGGCCAAGACATCCCCTCCAGGGACGGATAGGCCAGCAGACTATGAATACAAGGAGTTTGGAGAGCTTTCCAGGACAAACGCCGGGTCAGTCAAACCACAGAAGATCTGGGAGATCACCATGGGATGGACCGAACTCATCCATGGTGCCTGGTCCCCCAAGCGAGTCGCCACAGGAAGTGTCAGGGTGGATAACTATCTACCCCCTCCCAATGAAATCCGATTCGAGCCCCGATTCGACATTGGAGGCTCCAGTAACAAGGTGACGTTGCTCATCGGCTGTAACCAACCACCTCCCAATGGCCACTGGATACCGGCCATAAATCCTGGTCTCATCAAGCTTGGAGGGTTTCAATTTTGTGAAGATCAGATGATTGCCCTCTCCCTAAGGGATGTGAACGATTTTTCTACCCAGTTCGAAATGTTCAAAGGCACTTTCCAACAAGTTACATCTGAAGACGTAACAGCTCGGAGCGTGGAAGAGGCCCTCAAAAAAGCTTCCAACGGAACGAAGACTCTACCGCTTATTTGGCTTCCGAAAGAATTTGAGAATCTGGGTGCCAATGCAGGCTACGGAAAGCAGAGAAAGACCATCTCTTGGACACTCTCATACAGCAGTCAAAGCGATCCATGTGCACATGTCGTCAGCACAAAACGAGTTGATGGGACAAGCACCAGTTACCTCAACCTCCCCCAGAGACCCGTGTTTCCAGCAAACACTTGGTGGGGCAGCAGTGATCTCAACACTATGATGAAGCTTGTCGAGTTGGATCACAACTTCTCTCACAAGCTGATGGAGGCTGCTTCCAGTCGGGCTGATCCTGTGAAGCGTATCTACAAGGTGCTCGGTGATCGTGCTATCAACGAAGGACAAAGGAGAGACGCAAAATCCATGGCAATCACATTTGGAGCAGATCCAAATGGTCAACCGGACACACCCAAAACCCCAGGCTCCGCTACGTATCACGAACTTTCTCAGCCCACAGCTTTGTACAACTGGGAGATTGGCCTACACTCTGTTCTATTAGCTGTGGATCGCTTCTTTGCCACCCAGCAGTTTGACGAAGCCTTACAGGTGGCCCGTTTGGTCTTTGACCCCAGCTCAGAGACCTGCTTCTATCGACATGACAACCCCAACAGTCCACTCTACTGGACATTTGCGCAGTCGTGTTGGAAGTTTCCCCCGTTCCAGGGCATTGCCATCTCGATTCAGGAAAGGCAGAAAGTGGACATCAAGTTGGGTGATTTGGCCAAGGACAGCAACTTCAATCTGGCCATCATGGAGAGGAGGTCTCATGGAGCACTCGTGCATGCTACCGCCAGAGGAAGGCCAGAGGCATACATGAAATGGATGGTCATGAAATATGCCGAGATCCTGGTTGCTGCAGGAGATGCACATTTCCGTCAGGGTACTCTAGAGAGTCTCCCTCTTGCCATCCAACGTTACGTCGAGGCCGGACACATCCTTGGACCTGAACCACCCAAGGTTCCCAAGCTCGGCAACAAGAAGCCGAGGACATTCGCCAACCTGAGCCAGGAAGACGCTCAACTTGAACTTGGACTCCCTTTCTCTTCGCAACTGAAGAAAGGGACGCAGCAACAGCTGGACGCGGATCCAAAGGGAGAGCAAAGGGTCTGCTATCTTCGAACCACGTACTTCTGCGTGCCACTGAACCCCAAGTTCAAGCAGCTTCGCACAATTTTGAATGAGCGTCTTTATAACATTCGCAACTCACTCGACATTCAAGGACGGCCAGTGACGTATGCTCTCATTGAGCCTCTCATTGACCCAGGCGCGTTAATGACACCGGGCATGGGCATGTCTGAAGCCATCGCCGTTGCCTTGGCTGATCAAAACAGTCCTCTCCCACGCCAACGATTTGAGTTTCTCCTCCATCGAGCTCTGGATTTGTGTAGTGAGTTGCGCTCCCTGGGAGAACGCCTACTCGCCGCCACCGAAAGGAAGGAGAACGAGTCTTTTAGTCTTCTTCGTCAAAGGCACGCCGTCGCGATTCAGAAGATGATGCTAGACATCAAGAATCTACAGCTCAAGGAGTCGCAGCAAGTGATTGACTCGCTCCTCATCAACCGAGAATCTCAAGTTTCGCAGCTCAAGTTCTACCTTGCCCTCATTGGTGAGTCTGAGTCGGTCATTCCCACTCCTACGAGTAACTGGGAAGATATTGCGCAAACCATCGATACTCCAACCAAAGACGATCTGCGAATGTCGTCTTACGAAAAGATGGAAATGGACATGACGGCTGCAGCCAGTCTTCTCAACACGGTCGCCGCTGGTATTGATGGCTTGGTCGGTCCTCTCTGCGCCATCCCTGAGATTGAGACGATGGGAGCGCCCATGGGTGTTGGAGCAAGCGTCACCGTCGGCGGCCAAAACATTGCCATGGCGACTTCTGCAGGCTCAACCTACCTCAAGATGATGGCCATGATGTCCGGAGACGAAGCTGGTCAAGCTTCTCGCAAGGCCCAGCTCGTTCGACAACTGCAGGATCGCAGAATGCAGGCCAACATTCATGGAAGAGAGATCAAGTCCATTGACAAGCAGATCGAGATGCAAAAGATCAGAGTTCAATCTGCTCAGCATGAAATAAAGATGCAGCACGCAGAAATTGAGGACGCCATTCAAGCCGAGAAGTGGTATCGCACCAAGTACACCAACAAGCAATTATACTCGTGGATGGAAAAGAGTCTGAGGAGTCTCTACTATCAAGCCTATACTCTAGCCCTCAACACTGCGCGCAAAGCAGAGAGCTCCTTGTCTTTTGAGCAAGGTCGAAAAATCTCTCTGCTTCGTCCTGGTGGTTACTGGGACTCTTCTCATGACGGATTGCTTGCTGCAGATCATCTCCATCTGGACCTCAAGAGGCTCGAAGCGGCACACTATGATTCCCGGGATCACGATTTTGAGGTTTCCAAGACAATTTCCCTGAGACAAATTGACCCTCTCGCTCTTCTGTCGCTCCGTCTGAACGGCAGTACCAACTTCTCCCTCAACGAGTCTCTTTTCGACATGGACTTTCCTGGTCACTACATGCGCCGCATTCGGTCTGTTGCAGTGTCGATCCCAGCTGTTGTTGGTCCTCACACCAACATCAACGCGACGTTACAGTTGACTAGCCATCGCTACCGTGTCTCGGCATCTGCATCAAAGGCTGCCGAGTATATGGCACAGGACAAGGACTCTTTCCGAACAGATCACATTCCCATCTCGGCTGTTGCCATCAGTGGCGGCGGGGGAGACACGGGCGTCTTTGATCTCACCTTTTCGGGGCCCAAGTACATGCCGTTCGAGGGTGCTGGTGTCATTTCATCCTGGCGTCTCGACCTTCCTACCGAAATTCGCAAGTTTGACTACGAGAGCATCAGTGACGTTCTCATTCATATTCAGTACACGGCTCAAGAGGGCGGTGCTCTGCTACGGGCTACTGCCAACGAAGCTGTGCGTAACGCTGCCAGAGCTATCAAGACTGAAGGCACACAAGATGGTTTCTGGGCCATGTTTGATCTCAAGAACGATTTTGTAAACGAGTGGTACGGTTTCAGCACGCGACTTGTCGCAACAAAGAAGACCTCTGGAGAAGAAGCGACCTCAGAGATGGAGCTGGGCAACCTCAAGGATCGTCTACCTTTCTGGTCACGACAACAAGCCAAGCTTGAGGTCCGTGACATTGTTTGGGTCTCTCAGAACAGCAAGCTTGTAAATGGAATATCAGTTCAGGGTTTTAGCAAGCCCGATGATGGAAGTATCAAGACGGAGACGCTGGGCAAGTGCACGACCGCAACTTGGAAGGATCTGCATGTTAGGAGTTTGGACAAGTGGGCGGTGGAGGTACCTTGTTCTGTGCTGGATGAGACTGATGAGACAGTGGACAACGTGTATATGTTGATACACTATGTATTCCAGTGAATAGGCAAGCAAAGCAGCTATCGGGAGGTACAATGTACGTAATTTGATTATCTACCATTTGTAAACCACACCTTGTTCAGCTTGGCTTGCAATCGACCCGTAGGCCACCCTCTCGATGTTGACATTCCATCCAGAAAACCGAGAATCTCTCGCCTTTCTGCAGAGTCGCTAAAGTAAATACCACCTATACAAATCAGCCCGAGGTCTAAAGGGGGGTGATAGATATGAATGCTCACATGCGTAAAGAACATGATGGGCAGTAAACGTCGCACCAACAACCGATGCATTATGAATCGCAAGGCCAATTGCCATTCGTAAATGGCTTAAGACGGACGTCTGTTTTTCACATGGATTAACCACGATTTCTCAAGCATAGTTGGGACACTTACATCCGCTATCAGTCGCTCTGCAACCGTATGTAAACTCGGAAGCCACAGCCTAGGCTCGAATATTTGCAAGAACATGCGAGCAAGATGGTAATGTTGGAAGCCGAGAACTACAGCTGTTAGGGGCTGCATCGAAGCAGGGAGGAATCAACCAACCATGCGCCGGATTCGTTAACCAAACGACAGGGAAGACCGATCCGGTCTTACTGTCCGGAGTACCCGTGCTGCAATAATATGGACGGTAGTGTGGAGGTAGGCTTTCGTGCCATTGAGCAACCTCGTCGTTCAATCGTGTCCAGGTGCTGGCGTCGAGTCCACTGAACGCAGCAACCAATACTTGGCAGCAAAGAAGAACCACTCGGTTAGTAATCGTCTCGTCGTTTGGGTGCTCAAAAGACTTAGCCTGCTCGTAGCTACTGAGGTTAACCCGCATTGGCTCGGACTTGATGAGAGAAACATGCAAGTCCTGCCGAAGGACGATCCAGCTTGCGGCCTCTCCGAGTCCACCTCGGGCTGCAAAGTTGGATACGTCATTCAACAGTCGTGAACCCCCTTGGAGGTGAATGCCAGCATCGACTTCTAGAGCAGCATGATTTTGTCAGAAGGGAATGCCCAGGTTCAAAGGAGATGCCCACCTGTCATTTCCTCATACAGACGCAACAGAACAACCGCAGCCAAAAGGTTCTCATTAATAGACGCATCAGAATCGTCCAAGATGGGTATGAGAATCCGTAGTGCGCAGCTGTAGTATCTTTCAGTATCCCCACATTCTTTCCCCGTCATGAGCACAAGGTGTCGGGATGAAAAAGCCAAGATGGAATATGTCAGTAGTGGAAATTGGCGCGCTCGCTTAGGGACCTCGAGAGCGAATGTTTGTGCAGGGTCCGTTATGTCTACCTATTCCTTTGGTTATCTCAGACCTATCAACTGCGTGGGGGAACATACCCATGGGGCCAACTCTTGGATGTAATGCATCAGATATCGGGCTTCCTCCCGATTGCTGAGTGGGAATCCGAATTCATAGGGGCTGATGGATGATTGAGGTGACAAGGGGAAGCTGTTCGGAGATTGTCTTGACCAGTCGCATGTCAGTTATTACTCCCTAAGAGGCATCTGTCATTCCCACTGGTTGTCGTCAACGGCCTCGTTCTCGGCCAAAGCTCCGATAGGAATGAGAGACGGCGGGATACTCGGGCCCAAAGACATTTCCATTTCCTATGATAGAAACTTACAGTCTCAAGTCGGATCGGCCGAAGGATTGATCGTGGGGAGAGAATCGTCAGTCCGGGCCTTGAGGTTGTTCTCGAATATTAGTGCCCGATTTCATTGGACCATGTTCCAACCCCAAACTGCCCGCAAGCCCCAAGCGTGTGATCTTCCCCGCACAACCATCATCATTCCAAACAAGCAAGTATTTCCGGTGGCGCGGGATGTTCCACTTTCTTCTTCAAATGAACATGGTAGGGCGATCCGGGCCTGAAGGAGGCCTGTGTGATCCTTGGGGGGCCCGGTTCCCCGTGCTTGGTTTCTATTGCACTTAGAAGACTAAGAAGCTAGAAGCTCTTCCGCTTCTGAAGAATTTTAGAGTCTAGACATATAAGATCAAGTAAAACTCAACATGCATTTCGAAATACACCTTGGTCCTGGTCAGCCAGCACGGACACCTTTTTTCAGACCTTGTTGTGAATCTTGACGTATCTCTCCATGGAGGAAATGCTAGCCCTCCTCGGCCTGGCTCCCTATGCCACGGCCTTGGTGGTTTCCCTCTTCGTCTACTTCATCGTCTACCCATGGATCGTCTATCTCAAAGATGCAAAAGGTTTGTCTTGGCTCAACTTGACAAGAACCCGACTAACATGTCGAAAACTACCAGGTCTTCGCAGGTTCCCCAACATGTCAACCTTCTCGGGCATGTCAGACCTCTCCTTCATGGCCTTGGCCCATACCGGAGCCCGGTCAGCACACCTCGTCAATCTCCACAAAGACGAACCCATCCTTCGCACAGGGCCTAACTCCCTTTCTTTCGGAAAAGTGGCAGCCATCAAGGACATTTACGGCCATGGAAGTCCGTGTCACAAGGACGAGTCCTATGTGCTTACTGCCGCGACACATTTCCATCTCGCTGATGTGGTTGAGAAGCCTGAACACGCAAGGAAGCGCAAGGTCTTGTCTGCTGCGTATGCACTCAAGAATCTCGAAGAGTGGGAGCACAAGGTTGCCGACAAAGTGGACAGGTTGATCAAGCAGTTTGATCAGCGATGTGCCAGCCCCTATGACAAAAATCCCAAGAGCTTTCAAGATTCGGCCCTCGATTTTCGAGCTTGGACAAACTTCTTCACCCTCGACGCCATCGCTGACATAGGCTTGTCGGAACGCCTGGGGTTCCTTGATCAAGGCAACGACCGTGTCATCGGCCAAGGCAAAGATGGTTCTCAATATGAACTCAACCTTCGCGAGTGCCTGTACCCTACGGCTCGGAAACAGTCCTTACTGCTGTGGAGTTACGACCATTATAAGCTCATCGATAAGCTATCCAACTTGATTCCATACTATCGGCGCATGGCGCAGGCAAGCCAGGGCTGGGACGCCATCGTCTTACGACTCTCTAATTCGCGCCTTGAGCGCTACCGGAAGATGGAAAAGCTCGACGACTTCTTTCAGGCTTTGATGCAAGATCGCAATGGCACGCCTCATAACCTTGAATGGGGCGAAGTCGTTGCCGAGGTCAATATTATGATGAACGCTGGCAGCGTGACGACGGCGATTGCCCTCACAAACGCCCTCTACCAGTTGATCCGAACGCCTCGGGCCATGGCCCTTCTACGCGATGAGCTTGATGCAGCCCTCGAGCCGGACGAAGTCATCGCCCCGTACGACAAGGTCAAGCACCTTTCGTACCTTCGAGCTTGCTTGGATGAATCTCTTCGCCTGTTCCCGCCAACGACGCACGGCCTGCCTCGAAAGACTCCCCCAGATGGCCTCAACGTCATGGGTCACTATGTCCCCCGAAACACGACAGTCAGTATCTCTGCTCTTGTCGCCCATCGTGACGAATCAGTTTTCCATGACGCGGATCAATACATCCCGGAGCGTTTCCTCGGGAAGAAGGGCAAAGAGCTTCAATCGTCATTCATTGCCTTTTCTGCAGGCTCGCGCGGCTGCATCGGTCGCAACATTTCGTACCTCGAGCAGACAGTGTTGATCGCTTCATTGGTGCATCGGTATGAATTTGAGCTTCCTCACGGGTTTGAGCTGCAGAGAGAAGAGACGATGAATCATTTGCTCAAGGATATGCCTGTGAGGGTTTGGAGGAGGTCCGTTCCTGGGGAGGCATGAGATGAGACCGCCGTGACGCGTTTGTTATAGGTATTGCAAGGGAACGGCAGGTACTGAATTTAGACAAACACCGGATAGAATAAAAGCAATGGTGTCAAGTCACCGTGTTCCATCTCCTTGATGGCGCGACCACCAGATCGCGGTAAGATCTTAACGCGTTCGCATCAAATAATCGGGTAATTTAGATAGTGATCTAGTAGTGGGGTGTTGGCGGCCCACGCGTCAAGAAGATAGCCAAGGAACGATCACGAGTGAAATCTCCACTATTTGTGTATTAACTAGATGGTTTTTTTCTTCTTTCCCCTCTGCAACGGCCTCCATAGATGACCATCATGGACATTGATGGTGGGCTAGATCTGTGTTTGTGGAGGGCCCTGTGCTCTTGCTAATATGTACTTATCTTAGATCGTGGCAATCACCTTTTCATAAGTATCCCTTAACTGATCTACCTTCGGGGTTGATCCATGTCCCACTCGCTGTGACAGAACTTGTACTTGGAAAAGCTACGTGATAGTTCAGCTAACTCACGAGACAGAGAAACGAAAATAGAATACTATCTGTTCTCCGTCAAGTCCAAATGTAGTAAATGATATCTAATTCTAGGCGCTGTAATGATACCAATCGCTCAACAATGCTCGCATCACGTTACGGGTGCCAGTCGAGTTGTAGTTGTCTGGTTGGAATCTCACGAACATACCCTAGACCTTCGCGTCGTGGAGTCTGAGCTTTCGGTGGTAGGCGCCAATAATCTCACTCACACATACCGGCCTGATTAGCAGCATCTTCGTTCTCTTTTATTTACCTTGGCTTTTATCACAGCCTAAGTCTTCATGGCCCGGCATGAACGCCCAAGCCGTTCGATCAGTCGGATCTCCTCCGTCGTCCCCTGCAAGCATCGCCCTTGGCGCGAACTGCAAAACATGGGACCCTTGATCAGAGCTCAATCCAGGGGGGAACTTCCGGCGCTAACAGCAACACCGGAAAATCCTACCGCATACAAAAAACCTCAACTACATCAAGCAGCCTATCCCGGAGCGTGGAGAGACCAACGTTAGCACCATCCGGGGTACGGGGGTTTACCCCAGCTGATGGCTCCCCCATGGGGAGATGGACACTACTTGAGGGGGCCTATAGACCGGCCCGGTTCCCTATGTTTAGTTTCTGCTGCGCTTAGAAGACTAAGCACGGGGGGTATATTAACTAAGGAAAGGGGCGCTTAATTAAGGAAAAAAGGTACTTAGGATTATAGCTAATTATAGTAGGAAGAGAAGTTATTTTATTAATTTTAAAAGTATATATTACTATAAGTTAAAGTAAAGCTATATTTATATATGCGATAAAAATTAATAAACTAGTAGATAATCCCTATAAGCTTTTCTTCTCTTTTAGTATTATAAAAGGCATTTAATTAACTTTAATAATATCTCTAATAAGTATATTATTATTACTATTAGCTATATTTATCTCTTTTTTTTTATTAATAATTTCTAGCTTATTAAATTTAAGTAATAGGATTTTTTTTTCTTAATATTATATTTACTCCTTATTAATAAATAAATTAATTACTTCTTTAATAATCTCTTAATTATAGTTAAAAGGTATTATAATATTAAGTTTTTAATAAGAGAGAAATCCTCTCTTTTCTTTTATCTCGCGATAGAAAATATATCTCTTATTTATTTATTTTATAGATAAGAGATAGAGATATTAATTAGTCTTTATCTACTACTCCCTTCGTAGCTAGTCTCTAAGTCTTTCCTAAGTAATCTAAGAAGAGGCTAGGTAGATATTCTTAACCTTAATCCTCTAAATACTATTATAAATAACTCCCTAGACCCTAATAACCTACCTCTTCGTATATATTATCTTATCTTTTACTACTTTCTTCCTAACTCGCTATTCCTCTTTTTCTTATTATAACTATTAGTTATAATTATCTTTAGTAATATATAGCCTAATATTAGATACGCGAATTAGCCCATAATTAGCTATAATTAATATCCCCTTATTATAAGCCCGGCGATAAAGATTTTTCTCCTTAAGGAAGTATATCTCTTAAGTCGCTATAATATTATTTATTACTAGTATTATAATAGCTTTTTTAGCCTTTTTATTAATATGCGCTACGAAGAGTATTAGGGTAACCCTAGATATAATTAAGGTATTAATTTAAAGCTTTATATAATACTTATATTATTAAATCTTACTTATATAGAAAAGGGGGGTCTCTAGGGTAATCTAATTAACTCTTAGGGGTATAGAGGGCATAATTATAATCGCCTTATTATAAGCTTCTTCTAGATATATATTTTAGAAAATATTATTGCTATTTTCCTTTTTATTTTTATTATTATTATTAAAAAAAGACCTAGAGGAAGACCTAAGGGAGGTATAACCTAGAAGCTAAGTTTTAGCTATTTCTATAGTTAAAGATAATAATAGATTTACTATATAGTCTAAGATAATAGCTAGATTATAAAAAAAAAAGCTATATTTCTGCTATAAAAAAAGGATTATAGACTATTTTATTATATGCCTTTATATCTCTTAAAGGTAAAAGAAAAAATTAGCCTTATTAAAGTTAATTATATTATCTATAATCTCCCTCGTTAAAATCTCCTAATACTAATACTTATAGTAACTAAATATATTAATATTAAGAGGTTAAAATATATATATAAGATAAAGAGGAAAAGGGAAAAAAGAGATATTATAAGAGTTAAAATTAGTAAAAAGATCCTTTATAAAGTAATTATTATAACTATCTAAAAGAATAACCCTCTTCTACTATTCTTAAGGAAGATTTATATATCTTAGGAAATAGTTAAATTATTCTAAGGTAAGAATATTATTAATATATCCCTTTAGAGATATAGCGATAACTACCTCGTTATTAAGGTTATTATTAACCTACTTAGATAGGATTTAAATACTAGGCATAATAATAAATAGTAATATTATTACCCTAGTGGCTAAGATTACTTTAATAATTATAATAGAGATAATCTTATATATATTAGTTAAGATTAACTAATTTATCTCGCTAAAAGTCTATATAAAGGTACTATTTTTTAGATATCTAATCTAGAAGCTAGTCTTATTAATATTCTAGATATCTTTTATTCTTATACTATAATAAAAGAAATAATATTATTCTTAAAACTACTTCTTAATATAGGCATAATCCTCTATCGCCTTTTATTATATTTCTCTTATAATTACCTTTCTTTTATAAAAGATCTTATAATGCCTTCTTATAAAGCAGCGAGCCTAGAATTAAGAAGCTATAGGCTTCCTACTAGTAGCCCTAAGGACCGCATTTATATATTAATAAAGAGTATAGTATTATATATAATATCCCTATGTAATACGCCGCTAATACTATATAATTATCGCTTATTCCTCTTTTAATAAGAAAAAAGTATTATTACCGCTATTTTAGCTATATAGATTCCTTTCTCTTACCCTTAAAAAAAGCCTCTTATATAAGACTTAAAAGGCATAGGTAATAGCTATAATAAAGTAAAAAAACTTTAACTTAAAAAAGGCTACTATAGCGATTATATATTTTTTAAGGTTCTTAGAATTAAAGTAATAAAAATAAAAAAAGCTAGTCTCTAAGTTAATCTACTTTCTAAGTATAATAAATTAAGTATTATAGCTTTTTAATAATATATTTATACTTATAATTAGTAAAGAAATAAATAATATAATAATAACTGCGCTTAAATATAATTATATACTTCTTAAAAGTACCTCTATTAATATTTAAGGACTAGATATATCCCTTATAAGAGAGATTAAAGAACTTAAGAATAAAAATAGCCTAAGTAGCTAAATACTCTTATTAAGTAGGTATTTAAGGAGTAATAAGCTAATTAAAGGGAATAGTGCTATTATAATTAGGGGTATAAGCTAAAGTAATTATTATCTTAAAAAATAAGCTCTTATTAAAA
>JABCKD010000374.1:0-49742 GCA_013186415.1 Fusarium sp. NRRL 66088
GGTTGGCTTGGCAGAGTCTGGAAAGGCAAGCTTGAAGAAGGACGAGAAGTGGGAACTGTGTAAAATTCTATCATTAATCGGAGTTATTCTATAAATACGGTATGAAAATCGGGTTTGGATTTCCATAAACGTTGAGTTTAGAGCCACCATAATGGAACTTCTCGGCACTATCGCCGGAACATTGCAACTGATCCAGGCGCTGATGAAAGGCTTGGATGAAGTACGCAAGGTTTATCATGAGATCAAGGACTAAGATGAGACTTTGAAAGACTTTGATGTTGATATTAAGTAATTGGAGATGACCCTGAGTGCGTTCGAGGGTGTAGTTCGCACAGCTTCGAATTCCAAAGTCCAAATAGGGAGCGCTGGCTCGGAGGTGAAAGACGTCGGTAGGTTTTGTCAATGGAGAATTCTTAAGAAAGGGTAGGATACTTGTCAATGTCAGGGCTCGATAATTCTGTTTGGATCATAGGTAGACTTTGAGTTTTTTCTTACCGAGTGCTGCAAAGCTGTCATACATCTCCGGCTTAGCCCTTCATGCTCATAGTTGGTGTGTCCGTCAGTTAATGCATCCATGTCCGTTCTTCTGTCAGCTACTATTTCATAGTAGCCCCATGCATCTAGTCCTACTTCGCATTTATTCGAATCTACTATCTAGGTACAGCCTTCACATACTGGGGTTGTTCGAGGCTCATGAGTCTCAGACAAGTGGTCCCGCATAGTTAAGTTTGGATCATGACTAAGACTCTCAATATGAAGGCATGGTAGGCTAGCATTGGGTTATAATCATCACAACGTGCCGGTTCTTGGTCACGACGTTGTAGGAAGTGGGGGGTAGGTCTTGGAAGGTGATTTGGGCCTCAAGAACCTGGCCAGGGCAAGGAAAAGATCGCAGGGTCCGCTCTACCCGTGGCGCGGCTTGTTAGAAAGTCTCTTCGGCATGTGCTGTACTGTTACTCAAACATCCGACCAGGCCAACGAAAGGCTCTGAGCATCTCGATATGTGGAAACGTTTAGCCTAAATGCCCCAGGATATCGCCGATCCTCCGCACTTGTACGACTTCCTCCGGATGCCGAGTTCCAACCCCGCAAAGTTAGAGCGCTGATCAGGAAGTCGGATGATAGAACCTTTGAAAAAAACAATTTTCCACTAATCGGGTTCTCTCAAGTCGAGCTGCAACTCCCTGCTAGACTGCAACTATGCAACTTTGTAATAAGTAACTCTATGGGCTCGGTTGGAGAGTTGTTTTTCCACCACTTGAGGCTTGCAAGGTCTATCCAGATCATCCGACGGGAATAAACGCGTCTGGTATGTTCGGATACTTGCCTTGTCTTGACTTGAGAGTGCCAAGACGGAAATGCTCCAAGATTCGGGCTATAAGTAAGCTTAATAGTATGCATACGAAATCATGTGGGAAGCCAACCATCTCGCAAGTGTCTTTGATAAACATGTTTCTTCACGGGCTTGCTCTTTCAATAGTTGTTACAGCTGTCACCGCGGCTGCGGCCCGCAAACCAGCCTATGCGCAATGGCTGACAGACTCTATGATACGCTTTGGTGTCCAGCCGGGTATTGGCTACGGCGAAGCAACACTATATACTAGCTTTGAAAACGTCATCGATGCCACCAAGAACGAAACGCTAAACGACATTTACCGTTCCCACATCGATGCAGTTCTCACTGATCAAGGTGTGATAAAAAAGTTCAACTACTCTCACTTTTCGCTGGACAACTACCGCATTGGAAACAACATTCTGTACTGGTATGAAAAGACAGGAGAAGAAAAGTACAAGCTTGCTGCAGATTCGATCAAGGAAATGATCGATAAACACCCGCGAACTCCAACGGGAGGACTCTGGCACCGACATGTCGTGTATCCCAACCAAATGTGGCTGGACGGCATTTACATGGCCGACAGTTTCTACGCCAAGTGGGTTTCGCTCTTCCAACCCAAGAACCAGACAGCATGGGATGATATTGCCCTACAGTTCGACAAGATTGACTCAGTCACCCGCAAGAAGAACAACCTCTTGGTTCACGGCTTTGACGAGAGCAAAAAGGCCGTTTGGGCTGACCCAGTCACTGGTGCTGCTCCCTTGATCTGGGCTCGGGCCATTGGATGGTACTATATGTCCCTGCTTGAAGTGATTCCTCTCTTCCCCGACAACCACCCTGCCAAGAAGAGACTTCTTGGCTACTTTGTTGATCTCTCAGACGGCTTGAAGAAGTCGATAGATGAAAAGGGAGCTTGGTGGAACATCATGGACAAGCAATACGAGGACGTCGAGGGCAACTACCTGGAGAGCAGCGCAAGTGCCATGTTTATCTTTGGTTGGCTCAAAGGCCTGAACCTTGGATTCCTCAAGGAGAAGAGCTACGGAAAGGTGGCGAAAAAGGCTTACAACTCGCTGGTTAAGATGTTTGTCACCAAGAACAACGACGGGACTATCAACTGGGAGAATACTGTCATTGTTGGAAGTCTGGGTAGCAACGCCACGTTCCAGGTAAGCCCAATTACTGACATGTCTTGTTGGAATGCTAACAAGAATAGTATTATGCTAGCATCGGATTGAGACAGAACGACCTTCGTGGAGCCGGTTCTTTTATTGTCGCGGCTGTAGAGTACGAGGAACGGTACCACTAATCTCGGCTCGAACACCGTCAAGATAGTTGAAGTCTTTCGTCTTGGGTGAAGGCTACCGGGTCATTATATCATACAAGACTTGGACATATCTGGATACCCCAAGGTCGATAATGGCGTGGTGCCTTTTGCCTCACAGATGACTCAATGTTGGTCAGAGCGAATTGGATTCTCATCTGAGACAAGTTTGTTAGTAAAAGAAAGTTGATAATGAGAATCAGATCATTCTAGACTCAAAAGAAAGCCTTAAAACCACCATCACCGCTTCCCGCCAAGACTTCAATATCCAATACACGACGCTAGATCAAGCGATCTATTTTACGTATTCCGCCAAGTCGTAGCACTCCTCGGGATCTATACCCCTTTCGAGATATAAGATAAGCTAAAAAAACGACTTTGTTTTGGTCCTTCATCTTACCAACTAAAGAAGCGTTACTCAAGGATCGGATTGCGACATGGCAAACTAGGGGAGCACGTCATCCACCCCGCTCTTCGCAGCATCACATCCCCAGCAGATCGACTTAACATGACACATGTCCAGATGAGGAATTTTGCAGAGATTGGCTTGAGCTGTCGGGTTGATGCCGCTTAGGGTTACAGCAAAGACAAGCGAGTTAGCACAGCGTGGTGTTGCAGACAAAGGCAAGTCACTGGGAGGACTACGTTGGCTACCTCTTCATGGCTCCAGAGCTCATTGATGTACAAAAATCAAGGATGAAGTTAGACAAGAGATGATAATTTAGCCTTGATTTGTATCGACAAGAGGACAAGTAACCGGTTAGGTACCGCCAGGTAGTATAATCAATCCTAACAACATAGCCTTGGAAACGCTACGCTCTCCTAGCGGCCGACAGCGTGTTACAAGGACATGCATCCAAAGATTCCAAACAGCGCTTGTCACATCAAAAACACACCCAATTATGCAATCTGCCAAGCCATGGTCTCTACATGGGTTCGCAGCACTCTCCCATGCTAGAGCAACACTAACCGCCGATCACGGCAAAGTCTGTATCGTAGCAATCTCTGTTGCACACAGGCCCGTGCTATATCAACTTGGCTAAAATGTCTTAAACTGCGCCGTCCCTTGATGCAACTTTCCTTGCATGATCCTTCGACTCTGCAGTTTTAACTCTCTCGAAATGGCTGGTCCCGCAAGGAGAAAGTGGTATCATATTCAGTGGTATTCTGATACTGATACCAAGGAGGAGCGCAAGTTTATTATCAAGCTTGATACTCTTATTGTTCCTTATGCAGTGCTTGCATACTGGGTCAAGTACATTGACCAGTCAAATCTGAGTAAGGTTTTTAAATCCATCTACACCGTTTATCATTGCTAATACTCCATAGACAATGCCTATGTTGCCGGTCTCAAGGAAGACCTCGGGTTCAAAGGCAATGAGCTCGTTCAACTTCAGACCTTTTACATCATTGGTGCCGTCGTTGGCCAGATCCCCTTCTTTTTTCTTCTGACATATATCCCGATCCACTGGCTGCTCCCATTTTTGGATGTTGCCTGGGGCATTTTTACGCTTTTGCAATATCGGGTGACGAGCTTTGCTGAATTGGCTGCCTATCGCTTCTTGGTCGGTTGGTTCGAGGCTGCGTTCTTCCCCGTGATGCACTATCTTTTCGGTAAGTCCCTACAACTGACCGTTGATATCAGCGGCTTTCTAACCCTTATAGGATCCTGGTATCGTGGAGATGAAATCGGTCGAAGAGGCGGCATCTTCTATGTTGGTCTTTCCCTCGGCACTCTAACAGCTGGCCTCATCCAAGCCGGCGCCTCCTCTCGTCTCGATGGTGTGAGAGGTCTTGAAGGGTGGCGATGGATGTACATCATCTGTGCAGTCATCACTATCCCCGTCGGAATCTTGGGCTTTTTCGTCCTCCCCGGCACACCTGATCAACCCAACCGCCGTGTCCTCACGCAACACGACATTGACGTCGGAGAACAGAGGCTCAAGCGTGCAGGACACCAGTCTCACGGAAAGATGAAGTGGAGAGACTTGAAGAAAGTCATTCTTCGACCTCAATTTTGGGGAATCATCCTTGTGGATGTGCTGTTCTGGAACTCTGGCATTCATGGCAGCTCTGGTTCATTCTTGCTCTGGATTAAGAGTCTAAACCGATTCTCTCCTGCTCGAGTCAATGAGTTGGGAACTATTGCCCCTGCCCTCGGCATCTTTTACACGCTTTTCGTGTGTTTCGCGTCAGACCTTGTACTTGGTCCGGCTTGGGCTATTACCATGGCTCACACGTGGAATATCATCGGTTTGGTCATCCTCGTTGTATGGAGGGTGCCCGAGGCAGCTCTTTGGTTCGCCTTTTCTACCATCTATTCAGCATATTCCATGTCCAGCGTCTTGCACGGTTGGGTAAACACTCAACTGCGTGCTTCACCCGCGGAACGCTCATTCACATTGGTCTTGATCAACGCCATCTCTCAGTCTTCCACGGCTTGGACCCCTCTCCTCGTCTTCAAGACTGTGGAGGCTCCTCGTTTCCCCAAGGGATTCGCTTTTTGCTTGGGGTGTGCAATCGGTTTGCTCATTGCCACTCACGCACTTCATCTGTACCTGAAGAATAGAGAGTAAGTTGATGTCCTTGTCTCGAAGACCAAGCAGGAACTAATTGTTTTCTAGTCCTCAGGCGGAGCAACCTGCCACACTTCAGTCGGAAGAGAATGGCACGTTCCCTGTCGACTCCAAGGAGGCCCCTGTGAGTCAGACGAGGAAAGGCGAGACAAGCGAGTAAGGAAGAGTTTTGGGGGTGCTGGTCTGGTTGGGAGTCAAGTTGGATGTAGAATCAAGTCACACAAGATCTCGGTTCACATTGTGGTCTGCTGATATATGAAGAGGCCATCAAGTCTAGCCGCATGGAAATGGATAGCTACCCTTGGAAGTACATAAGAGAAAATCAGACTCCTGTCCAATCGTTATCCTTGATGATGACTCCAAGAGAGGTCATCCGCCATAACAGCAAAACTCACAGTTTGATCTTTTCAAATAAGAGATGAGAAATCTATGATGTTGACGAATCAGGCCCAGTGCCATGACAGAGATGCCACGTTCCATGAGACATATCCCACTGCTCGCCGATTACGGATTCAAATCGACCATTTTCACTACAAACACCGAGTATCTGCTTGCTCTTCCAAAGACGGCAGTCAAACGCGGGATTTGATATCACCCCCGCAAATGTAGAGGGAATCTAATCTTGGACATGATTGTGACATTCATATCGGGATGACGCCAGGTCCACATGGGCGAATAACAGGGCGCGAGTAATCCCACACCACCATGCCGAGGAAACGTCATTGTAGAAGACGTGCTGCGGGTTTACCCCTCTGGTCAGCCAGTTGATGCGGGTATAAGTATCGAAGCGTAAACCCGGCCTTGAAGTGAGTCAACACGTAGAACGAAAGGGAGTTGCTTTCACACTGAAGAACAAGCCGTTCAAAATGGCCTCAACACAAGCTACGGAGACTTCTATTCCTATCCATGGCAAGGATGAGAAGAAGAAGCAAATCCTGATCAATGCCTTTGACATGTCCACAGTTGGGCATCTGTCTCCAGGCCAATGGAAGGTGAGTTTTCAACCTATTCTCTCCACTGCCAAAGCGAGGTACTAAAGAATTTTAGAATCCCGTGGATAAGTCTGCAACAAAGCGAGATCTGCAATATTGGATCGACCTAGCCAAACTCCTAGACAAGGGAGGCGTCAACGCCCTGTTCCTTGCGGACACGTACGGCGGATATGATACATATGAAGGCAGTCTGGATAACTGTATCCGCCGTGCTGCCCAATGGCCGATGACGGATCCAACGATTGTGAGTATATACGAAACGAGATAAAAAAAATCATTTACTAACTTCATTGTAGCCCATCACCGCCATGGCGGCTGTGACCAAGAACCTCTCCTTTGCCATCACTGCTTCTACGTCCTTTGAGCCTCCATTCTTGTTGGCCAAGAGATTCTCTACTCTAGATCACTTTACAAAGGGTCGCATCGGTTGGAATATCGTGACTTCATGGAAGAAGGCTGCTTTTAAGGCCATCGGCTTAGAGAGCCCGATCCCACATGACGAAAGATACGCGCAGGCCGACGAGTATCTGCGCGTCTTGTACAAGTGAGTTCGATGTGTGTTCCCTCCTCCAAGACAAAACATGCTAACAGTGATAGGCTATGGGAAGGTTCTTGGGCAGATGATGCCATCTCCCCCAACCCAGAGCTCGACAGCTACGCAGATCCCGACAAGATCCGCACAATTCATCATCACGGAAAGTTCTACGACATTGACACACGGCATATCGTCGACCCCTCACCTCAGAGAACTCCATTCCTATTCCAAGCCGGAACATCTTCAGCTGGCTCTACCTTTGCCGCATCACACGCAGAGGGCATCTTTGTCTCATCTCATTCACCCGCCATCTTGAGACCCAAGGTCCAGGCAATCCGTAAGCAGGCTGCTGAGTTGGGGAGGGACCCTCAATCACTCAAGTTCTTTGCGACCTTCACCCCTATCATCGGACGCACTGATGAAGAGGCCCAACAGAAATTTGAAGAGGTGAAAAAGTATGCGTCGACTGTCGGTGGCCTTGTACTAGTTAGCGGATGGACTGGTATCGACCTGTCCAAGGTCCCTGTCGACAAGGAACTCACTGCCGCCGACTCAGAAGAACCTCACAGAGTGCAGAGTCTTCTTGACGCCTTCACAGCAACAAGCGAAAAGGTTCCAAAGTGGACACCGCGAGTGATTGCTGAAAGAGCTGCCATCGGTGGCCTAGGCCCTGTCTCAGTCGGCAGCCCACAAACCGTTGCAGACGAGATGGAACGATGGATCCAAGAGGGGGACTTGGATGGGTTCAATGTGGGATACGTCACGACTCCTGGGACGTTTGAGGAGGTTGTTGAACTGCTCATCCCTGAGCTTCGACGTCGAAGATTGTATCCAGAGGCACCTAGTGGTGATGAGGCAGGTCACACGTTGCGTGAGAGCGTGTATGGTCCTGGTCAGGCTGGCCTTCGGGATGACCACCCGGGAACAAAGTACAAGTACGACGTGTACAAGGAAGACTAGACAGCATCGAATCTTGGAACAAATAAACATTGAAGGATTTCGCTCATGAGAACTATTTTCTCGTTATATATCACGAGGACTATCCTGATGAGTGATCAAGCGGCTACTCTCCTCCCTATCCAGAAGCTCGAGCATTGACTGACGAACAAAACGCCTCATACTCAGCAAGATCCTTATCCCACGTCCCCTCCTCCGGTTCATAACCTTCTTCATCATAAATATAAGACCAGAAAGTCGCAGACCAAGGGTTAGTGCAGATATGCTCGTACTCGATATACTGCAGTTTGCATCCCCCCCGCGAGTTGATGCCAGTCCCGTTCGCGTACATGCCCGATTCCCACACCTTGATAGGATCCTCATTGCCGTATCCCTTGTCTAGCGGTTCAGGACAGTTGAAGCTTCTGTGCATGTTGTGGGACAAACGGTAACGTAGAACGTCTTCGTCAACGTGTCGAAAGTCTCTGAAGGCAGACTGGAGTGTATCTTCGGGTGCCCCACGCCATTCTCCATGGCCCATGCGGAAAACTTTCAGCGCCTTCAGAGACATGGCCCACCGGGGAAGCACATGATGCCATCTCATCGAGTACTTGAACATCTCTGGCTCCGCCTCGGCAAGTATGGTGCTGATGGAAGGATATCCAGGGTCGTTTTCATCCAATGGACTGGCTTGAAGAGCCTGGAACAGAATGGGACAGTCATCCAGATACAATTCCTCTAGACCGCCGCTTCCATTCTTCTGGCCTATAGAGGCAATCCAGTCAATCTGCCAGTCGTGACTAAAGACGTATTGTCCGAGTGCGAGCACTTTGAGTCGCGGGAACTCCATGCCGCGAAAGTCCATCTTAGGCAGCCAGCCCCAGTAGTCCGCGCAGTACAGCGACAGGACCCTCAGGTTATCGCTGATGGTAGGGGCTAACCACGTTCCGGGGAGATGGTCGAAGAACTCGTACTTCTCCTCATAGTAGGAATTGTGATCATGCAGGGTCTCGTCAATCTCAATGGCGATGAGTAACTTGAGGTCGATTAGACTTGGCAGAGACATGATTTTCTTGAATGCTCCCGAGTTGGCCAGTTCAGGGTGGTGGAAATCGGCCAGGTTCGTGACTGTAAACTCCTTGAGCTGTATGACCTGATCTAAGGGGACGCCGAGATTATCCTCAGGATCAGGGTACTTGCGGGTGTAGTCATACCACTGGTACTCGCCCTTTTTGTCAATCTCGATCTGTTTATCAGGAGTCCACATGCCTGCAACGCAGTGGCACACTGTATCGAGGATACCGTATCGAAAGTCCCACGTCTCCTCAATGGTCACACCTCTCCGATCATCCTCGCCACAATACTCGTTGAACCGGAGGTGGAGAGCGGTGAGGTGACTGAAACAGCGTAGATAAGGCAGAGCGTCGATAAAAGAGGTAGGGAATGGATATCCCCAGTTGGCTTTATATGAGAACTCGGGGCCAACTGAGGTGTCCACCGTGAGATCTCGGACCAGGTTACGAAGTTTGGGGGACTTGGCGATCTCGACGAAGCGGTCAGAAGAGTTGCCAAAGCCCTCAAGGCGCAGCTTTCGGTAGGCCCAGGGCAGAGCAATACGGTCAAATCCAGAAGAAACGAGCCTCAGACGAGACAAACTGGGTTTAGGCAGCAGGGCGCAAATACTGTCCCATATTTCCGATGGAAGCAGCAGACCGCCTAGGGAATTTTGATCCATGACTGGTATGACGACGGCCATATCGCGAATATACGAGAATGGGGTCGTTGGAGGGGAGGCGAAGAGGGTGACAACCCGATTGTTGTTGTTGTTGTCGTCGTCGTGTTGATGCCACCGTGAGATTTGGCTTGCACGTGCTGATATAGCTGTGCCAAGACCGTGAACATGGCCCCTGTCAGCTTTGGCCAATTAGTGCAGTCACAGCATTCACTGAGGGTCCTGATCAGGTTCAAATGAATACACAAAGGCTATAGAAATCACGTGGAATGCATGATTAAGAAAAGTTTAGTTATGTTAGCTATCATAGAGTCTGTTCTTACCATCATAGGGGTATACATCATGTATCTGCCCTGATGGCATTCTTTGACCTTGCCTTTAGCCCACCACCCAGAGTCACCATTAAAACCGTTGAGTGAGTCACGCCTAAGCTGTGATAAGCCCGTGTTAAGATCCATGAGATAACTAATAAGCAGTATTTTTTGTATTGAGATTGAAGGTGATTATGTGTTAACAGCAGGCTTCTTTTTCAGGTGATACTACGTCTCTGGGAGAGGAAAAGTCCTTGATTAAGGGCAAATTCAACTGGTATCCTCGATATAAATAGGGTAGTAAGAGGAGTCAAACTTGGATCTCATTCGAACAAGTCAATTTATGCCCACAAGAGTTTACTGAGCCCTCAATTATGAGTTCCTTGAACAATACCGGTAGAACCCCTTTACCCTCTGAGCCCAGCCAAAAGGCCATAGAGGCGCATCGAAGGGACCCAGAACTCGACCCGACTGTGGACCACGTTTCAGGTACGAGAAAGTGCTTCTACTGTACGAATAGGGTCCCTCTCAACGTCAGACTATGCAACAGCTGCAAGGAGAAGCGTTATGCTGAGAACAGACAGAGATACCTGAAGTTGAAGAGCGAGGGCTTGTGTCCCATCTGCGCAGTAAACAAGCCTGACCCGGGGCATGCCAAGTGCCGACCCTGTCTTCTCAAAGATTCGACGAGGAAGGCCGAAGTGAGACGCCAACAAGGCATCCTTTGTAATATATGCAAAAGGCAACTTGCCTATGATGTCACCGGTGTATGCCAATCGTGCAAAAACTGCGATAGGGAGCAGATAACGAAAAGGAAGGAAGAGGACGCGAAGAAGACGTCCAATACTTAAAGAGATATAGGCTCGGTCAGTCTCGCGAGCCTTGGCTAAAAGTAATGGTGGTTCTAATAGTTTCCAAAGAAGGAAAAGACGCTTGTTTTTAGTATATGACATCTAATTATAATGAAGCTCTTTTCTTGGAATCTATGTAGTGCAATTATTACTTCACTCACGCACTCACACAAGCGAATGTAATAGTCTGTTGAGGGTTGGGAATACCTGTCGAGAAGACACCGCGGATGGCCTTTGATGTTCTTTACTTGAAACCAATTTTCAGGAGGACGTAGAACAACAAGATATGGTAGAGCTTATACTTTCTCCAGTATAGGCTTGAGCATAGTAGATATATATCATTCTTCTACTTAATGTTGTCATGCTAGCATGTATCATCATCTTTTTTACCTTAGTTTAGAAATCACCACTCAGACTTGAGTGATTCACGCCTACGCAACGGCAGAGCTAACATCCCACAAAGCGACGATATATCTACATGGAGACTTACATAGCATCACAAGTGATATTTAGGATAGGAAAAATCCCTGATTAAGGGCAGGTCGAACAGGGAGCCTCATATAAATAGGGCAACAGGAGGACTGCAGGAAATAAATTCAGCCCTCGTTCGAATAAGTCAACTCTGACCTTTGAAACGTCACTAAATCCTCGATCATGAGTCATAAAGCCCCTTTGTCCTACGGTCCCAATGAGGGGGCCAAAGAGGCGCCCACAGGCGGATACAACTTTGGGGAAGCCAAACCAAGCTACGGAAGCGGATACGACTATGACGAACCCGACCCAGGCACCAAGAAGTGTGATCGATGTCCAAAAAGGGTCCCCCTAGACGTCAAGATATGTGATTGTTGCCGGGAGGGAAAGGATGGCAAGTCCAAAGAGAGGCACAAGAAGAAGAAGCATCAGGGCATCTGCGTTGATTGCCCGAACAGGGCTGCCCCAGGATCTACCAGGTGTCTGCCCTGCAAACTTAAGCACCTAGAGAGTGAAGTAAACCGTCTGTTGGCCCTTTGCGGAAGGTGTAGAAAGATGCCTCCTGAGTACAGGAAAATTGATAAATGCCCGGATTGCAAAGACAGTTTGAAGGAATATGAAGAGTCTGCTTCTTAAGTACCTTAACCCCCGCCTTTCTAGGGAGCCATAACGATAGGGTTAGCTCTTTGAATAGTCTTTAAACAAGGAATGGAAATTGCATGTTTCTATCTAATAGTCCTGGGGTATAAGCTTATCGTGTCTCCTAAGATATATATAGTTTTATTATGCCTCCTTGCTAATACTTACTTTTATAAACTTAGTGATGCCTTTAAATAAAGTCATTAGCTATAATACTAAATAACATTATCCCTAACATAGGCCAGCATTTAAATTTAATAATACTTAGGAACAAGTAAATACAACGTATCGTCTAAGGTTAGGGACGGCTGATGGGAAGACGGTGCCGAAGGTCGTTGATACTTTTGGGCTTTGAACTAATCTCTAAGAGTACCGAGAACGGTTAAATAGTAGAGCCTAAATTTGATTCAATACCATCTACATTTTTCCCAAGTCCATTTGCCAACTTCCTTTGGCCCAGAATCACCTACCTAGTCAGACTTAAGGGAGCCACGCTAAACAACAACAAAGCTAGCATCAGAGATTCACGTAGCATTGTGAGTGGTATTTTACGGTATTAAAACCGAAAGGACTTCTCTGACCTGGTATTCAGTGCCAGAATCCATGAAGGTCTCTGATTAAGAGTGTGGTATGTTTAAAAGTGAGGTATAAAAACAGCGCCGGTAACTAGATAAAGCACAAGTATTACCCATGTGCAAATAAATCAAGTAATACGCCTACAACGTGGCCAAGGGATCGATCATGAGTTCCTCACAAGGAAGAACCCCCTTGCCCGCTGAACCGAGCGCAAAGGCTATAGAGGCACACAAGAGAGACCATTCCGAGCCCATCGCGCCCCCCGAATATGTCATACCTCCCAGACTTGTTATGCCCAAACCTATCGTGCCTCTCATACCTATATTACCCAAACCTATTGAACAGACTACAGCACCACACCCCGGGCTCAACGTGCCCCCCGAAGCACCCACCAAGAAGTGTGACGATTGTCCCGCCAGGGTCCCCCTCGGCTGTAGACTCTGCGAGATATGCAGGGACCGCGACCAGGCCAGGCATAAGAAGTATTTCGCCAAGAAGGAGAAGGAGGGCAAGTGCCGGAGGTGCCCTAACGATGCTATCCCTCCGAACCGTAATTGTGACTCTTGCAGGGCAAAAGCACGAGAGCAATACAGGGTCACAAGGGCGATAAAGGAGGGAAAATGCACCGATTGTAAGTTGAATAATGTGAAGGATGGTCTCGACAAATGTGAAGGTTGCCTATTGAACGCTTTGAAATGAGTCCAAAGCAACGAGAAGGGGACGGGGTCTGCTTCTTGAGAACGTTGGAAAACTCGGTGCGAGTAGAATAGCTAGCCTTCCAGGTAGGTGTTCAACAGAGAAAAGAGGTTGCTTCAGTTCAATGATTACAAGGTACAAACAAGCATAGAGTGATATACAATAAGGCCGGCCGATTGTTCCCATCTTAGAAGTGGAGAATCATTGCCGACTGCAGTATGATATTCACATGGCCAGTTACCGAGTATTAATGCGAGAATCAAGGCTGGACTGTGGATTGGTCTTACTTCCCGATCTTGTGGTCTTTGATTCAACCACTATCCCAGAAAACTCAAGCTCATGCTCGGCCTAGGATATGCCAGGCGGTAAAACTGGTCCAGCAGCAGATGACATCCCACCCTACACTGCTCACAGCCGGATGCTCGTACAATGCAACCTTGATATCCTCCCAACCCCGGCCTTCTCTCATGACACTCGTGATGGCTGTAGCGAGCAAGATAGCCATGGTTACGGCCTGGGCAACCAAGGGTGGCTGCTTCGATAACAGTGAGGGCGCAGGTGTGGCGAACACGCTGTTCATCAGCAGCGGCACAAAGGCGAGTACATGAGGGGCGAGCAGCAAAAACATGAACTGAGGATGGTCGAGGTTGCTTGGGATGGCGACAGCACAGCCCAGGTTGATGGCGAGAATGACGAGCCACGAGAGGGGCAGCCAGGAAGTTGGTTCTGTCCGTGAGCCAGACTTTGGTTTATCTACACTCTTCTTTGACTCCAAATGACTACCTTCGTCAAAGACGGTAAAGGCGAGAAAAGACAGGTTCGCAGCAAAGGAGATGGCTACGATCTGGCCTAGAAGCATGAAGATCCAGAGATGCGGAATTCTCCCCTTCTTAGCTACAAGCATCGTCATGTCAGCATCCATCACAATTGAGATTCTGGTTCACCTACACTGAGCCGCAAGCATAATACTCCAAACGGCACAGAATCCGAAGATCTGTAGTGACCACCATGCTCTCGGTGGCTTCTCAAGGGTCGATACCCAAGCTTGCTTAAAAAGAGTCGTATCACGAAGCCATTCCCCAAGGTGAAGTTTATCGGCATCAAGACCAGCTGGTGCAGACAAAGCCCATTGTTGATAAGACCATTGGAAGAAACAAAACATATGATACCAAGTGGTTGCAAGGCTCACGGCCGCTAGGGCGCTAAAGACAAGTATCGCATTACGGCGGTGAGATGCATCTTTCCGAGGTGAGACGTTTGAACGACGCCAAAGAAGGTGAAGACAGCGAGCAGTGAGGGCGGCGCAGGTCAGAAGATATCCGACCAATATGCCAATTGGACGAGCATTGGATACGTCAACGTCAACCATGATGTCAACTCAAAGTAAGCAATCGACAGACAGTTGTTGAGCACGAATTCATGTGCAAAAAACTTGGCAACACATTGTTGAGACAGCGACCCGCAACGAACCTCGGCTCGGGGCCATGGTTGCACCGGTCATCGGCGCAGCATAATAATTGCGCCGGTCTCACAATAGTACCATCCCAATGAAAACTGACCAATTAATCAGGTGGAAAAAAAATCATTGTGGGAAAAAAAAAAGGAAAGAAAAATAAAAAGAGGCTAAAAGGGGCCAGGGGGAAAAAGGTTAAACGTCCCAGACCCTTCAGGTCGTGGCGGGCAGACCATGGCGCAAACTCAATTGCTCAATGGAAAACCAACAGAAGCTGCTGTCGTCCAAGGGGGATGAACTTGTCGTACAGAAAAGGGTCGCCGTTATTGGAACGGGACTCGCTGGATTGACGACGGCGTATCTGTTACACAGTGATGAACGAGAGAGGTATGCGGTGGCGTTGTTTGAACAGGTGGGATGACATCTCAACAAGCACCACTGACTATCGCGATAATGCTGACTCTCACAGGCCGACCGCCTTTCTTTCGATTCCGCCTCCGTAACCGTCAAGAATGAAGAAACCGAATTGACAGAACGAATTGACTTGCCCATGCGAGCAAACGCTGGTGGCTATTACCATCACTTACTGCGCATGTATCACCACCTTCGAATCCCCCTCCACCCGACCCGCTTCCTATTTGTCTTTGCAAAGGCATTCCCGACAAACAACGATGATGGAACGAATCGACCCGACGAGAGCTATTTCGTGCACGCGTCGAACCTACACCAGATGCCACCGCCGTAGCCAGGCAATCGCGGTGTGCTGGCTCACATCATCGAGATCATATACCTGATCGTCTGTCAATTCTGGTTCACGTTGGCGTGCTTCCTTGTTTCCCCGCTGGAAGGATGCGCGACATCTTCAGGGTACAGCGAGTCGCTAGCCGATTACGTCGAGAGAATAAGACTACCCCGACGATACACATCGCATTACCTACTCCCACTCCTGAGTGGCGTGTCGACTTGCTCCCACGACGAACTTCTTGCATTTCCGGCAAGCGACATTGTCAATTATAAGAAGCGATCCCATGGACAGCAGCACTATACGGTCTGCGGAGGCGTCTCGCAGGTACAGGCAAGATTGATCAAGGGCGTGGAGGACGTGAACCTCAACAGTCGAGTCATCGAAGCTGTGCCAAGTTCGGACGGGGAATCGGTGATTATTCGTTGGCAATCGACGGTCGACGGATCATCGCGCATCGAGGAACAGGTTTTCGATCGTGTGGTCCTCGCCGTATCGCCGGATGTTGCTGGGGCAATCTTCAAACCGCTGCGACCGACTCTCTCTCGCCTCCCTACCCGTCGCGTCGAGAGTACAGTTCTAAAGCCACAAACCGGAGCAAATGTCAGCGTAGTCAAAGACGACGACGACAAGAGTGTCATCTCCTGCATGCATCACCTCGCCGACACGTCGCCATCAGAGACCATGACGCTGAGGACGCTATTCCCCAAGTCAGGTAGCGGCAGCGCCCGGACCGAGGCCCTGCACACAATGCCAAGCCGAGTCGTCGTCAGCACATGCCCCTTGCAAGAAGACCAAGAATCGAAGACCACGGCCACCCTCCGCAGAGTGAGATTCACAAGGACGCTGCGGAGCACCGAGGGCCAGGCCCTGGTGCGGCAGCTCGTAGGGGATGATTATTCAAGGTCCGCCAAGAAGGAGGATGACACAACCGCTGCTTGGGTCAACGGGCAGGATAATGTCTGGTTGGCGGGGGCCTGGTGCTGGGACGGCATGGTTCTTCTTGAGGGATGTGTCGTGTCAGCAATGAGGGTCGCGTCAGATTTTGGGGTCGCGATTCCTTGGGAGGAATAATGAAGATTGATTGACATGAGTTTATGATAGAGGCATTCGGTTAAGCATAGATATGACATGAGCATAATTCGACGTGTGCATATGCACAATTCTTAGTCATCTAGCGATATGTGGATCCCTTCGACATCAGGCCAGTTAAACGAAGCCATCACAACGCACAGCTTTCACAAGCAACATTCAAGGTTGTGACTGTTGGCGAGATACTTCAAGATGGACTCATCGTCAACACAGAGTGGCTTTGCCACAGGATTCATCTGGGGCATTGTATTTACGATAGTCGTTGCGGGACTTATCGGTACTACCATTCTACACAAGAGCGACATTTACGGTCTGGGGCACTGGAAGCTCAACATCAGATCTCCCCCACCGTCCATGTGGATGAACGTTGGATACTGGTAAGATTATGACATGTTCAGTTGTGCTTCTGTATTATCACTTTCGGTTATCTCATGGTAAGCTCACATCTTCTAGGAAAACTCCTTCAGGCGAACCCATCAAGGAATTCCACGAGTCCTCTGCAGCTCTACTCAATCAAGTCATCGGTGCCGCTGGACTCCTAGACGAGGAACTCCTCGCAACCGGATCACGTGGATCTCTCGCCATCCTAGATCTAGGCTTTGGCTGTGGCGATCAAACATGGGAACTTGCACGGCTCGCCCAGTCACAAAACTGGGATGACTTTCGCTACGTGGGCCTTACCCTCAACGAAGCCCAGGTTCAAACATCACGACGCAAAATTTACCGCGAGATAGCAAATGCCGGCAACGATGATGGAGTTGTTACTGTCGACTCTTTCAAGTTGTTTTGTGCAAATGCTGCAAAGCCCGAGACGTGGACTCCTCAGGTGGCAGATGCTGTCTACTCGTTGGCTGATGAGAGGTTCAACGAAAGGTGGCTGCTCGCTCTTGATTGTTTATACCACTTCTCGCCGTCAAGGAAGCCAGTCTTTGAACACGCAGCAAGAGAACTCGACGCACAATTCATGGCCTTTGATCTTCTCATCAACGAATCAGCTTCTGCCATGAACATCTTCAAAGCTCGTCTGATCGGCAAGATGATGGGATGTCCTCTCAATACATTCCTAACAGAGAATGAATATCGAGATCAACTAGTCGAGTGCGGATATGACCGCAAGCTTATAACGATAAAGGAGATTACCGATGATGTCTTTTCAGGACTGGTCAAGTTTATGGATCGACAGGATGAGTTACTCGCAGAATATGGTGTGTCCCTAGGTGGTTTCAAACTAGCCGGGCGGTTGTTCAACTGGTTTGATAGGACAAGAGTAGTGAGGGCCGTCGTGGTGGTAGCCCGCACAAAGGACAAGACACGTTAGATGCAAGCAAACAAATAACTCACGAATTATCAAATCAAAGTTTTGTTTGCATCTCCCTCATCACGTTGAAACTATTATCCCCCCCCTTCAACTGCCGCCAGAGTGTTCCTTGGAATGGGTCGACCACGGCCCCGCCGACCCATGCAGTGACATGACCATGTCGCGCGTTTCACCGAGGACTCCATAACTGGATGCATGACATGATACGAATCTGCACGTTATTTTCGTGGTAGGTACCCAGAAAGTGAACCGAACCCAGTGTGTTGGTTGTTGGATCTTTGTGTGCGGCAGCAAGGGATTTGAATAAACCATGGGGCTGTTTACTGCAAGATTAAGTGTTTCTTACCCATTTTCCTGGAAGACGATCATATTCTTGAAAAAAAAAAGACTGATCATCGGGAGATTTATCTATTTTACTCAGGAGAAGCATGGCCTTGGACACGGGGAATTTCTCAAATTAACAACACTGCAGACGGCCCAACCCGCGATCTCACCAAAAACAGGCCGTATTAATCAATCGGGGGCTGAAAGAATCTTCACATGTGTAATCTATCTGCGGCCCCGGTGGGTGGGTGCCTCGGACATGACGGAAAACGAAAAACAGAAGGGAAAAAAAAAAAAAGACGCGCTGGAGAATCGGACTTGAATCCCAAATCGAGGCTCCGGAGCCGGCGTAGAGTCCGGGCACGAAAAAAATAAGAACTGAATGAAACCAACGACGGACGAGAGACCTTGTTTTCTATCAAGTCACCGAGAGGCCGCCACTGGCCACATTGTCCATGCCACACACACACACTCTCTCTCTTTGCTAAAAGTAACCACATGGCTGCACGGATACCTTCTTCCAAAAAAGATCAGAGGTCCAAGCTCAAGGGGGGGGGGGAAGGACCATCAATCCGGGGTGGTTAATTGCCACGTATAGGAATCGTCAGGCTAGCTCCCGCGACAGGGGTACTCCTGCAGGAACCGCCAGACTCTATCGTTTCACAAAACTCTAGCGAAGGCGGAACGGGAGTGGAATCCTTTCCTGGAAGCTGGGTTACTGGGACTGGGGTGTATTGGAGTGGAGGAGGCTTGAAACCACGCCTGCGTAGGGCTTCGTGTCAGGTTCATCGATTCTGCGGGAACACGGCCTCACCTAAACTCTAACTGTGTCGTCGGGTTCTTTGAGAGTATGAGTATCATTTTTTCGTTTCAGCTTGATACGGCAGTTGAGCCATGTTTCTTTTCGTCTATCGTATCAGCCCCCCCGTTTACGTCAGTTCCCCCCGTTTCGAACAGAGACAGAGAATTACGAATACTTCTCAGGCCATAACAAAGTGGATTCCCAAGGGCTTATTCTTGAAACTTTGATGGAGACTCTCACGCCCCCTCCATCGATTTGAACGCGACACCCGATGAACAAGGGGGGGATAGACACCCCTTGCTATATCACGCCCCAAGTTATACCGTTCCAGGTAAAAAAGGACGTAAGAATGCAAGTTCACCCCATGTTTACCGCGGGGTTTCGTCTTTCTTTCCCGTTCGTTCCCTTCTTTTTTACTCTTCCTCTTGTCTCACTTATTTTTTCTTTCTTCTTCCCCTGCGCCGCCCTCCTACATTTCGAGAAGAGACCCGCGGCTGGCCGAGAATGTAGCGAAAAAGCCATGATTTTAACGCCTCGCGACGACGACGACGAGCCTGTCCATGGCTTCATCAATCCATATCCCGAGCTCAACGCTGGGCTTTGGTGTTTGTTCTTGGGTGCGACAGCCTTTTTGGCTTTGAGGTTATGGGTCAAGATAACTCGACGACATGGCATGTGGTATGACGACTACATACTCATTGTTTCATGGGTGAGTGTCTCATTTAAAAGTCAAAGTCCCCCTGCACCAACAACAAACTAACAAATCATAAGGGCGTCCTCCTCGCAACCGATTCCCTCATCGTCTACCAATTCGGCAACGGTTACGTCCTCGAAAACTCCAAGCAACAATGGGACGACCGCATGCACATCCTCATCAACATCTCATCATGCGGTAACCTGATCGGTCAAGCATGGACCAAGACGGCATTCGGTGTGACGCTACTTAGAATGAGCAACCGATGGCAGCAAGGGATACTATGGTTCTGCATCTTCAGCATGAACATCTGGATGATCTTGAAGGTCATCTTTCAATGGGCCAAGGTTTGCGACAAGGACAGTTATCAGAACTGGTATCGACTCGACTTTTGTATTGGGTGGAAGTTTAGGGATGATTTTAAAGAGGGTGGAAATGGTGAGTAACTCACTCAAGGGAAAGAGATTATTGCTGACTTTTTTACAGTTTATAACATCATTATGGACTTTGTCTTTGCTTCTTTTCCTTGGTTAATCACGCGTTCATTAGAAATGAGGAGGGCAGAAAAGGTTGGACTCTGTCTCACGATGAGTCTTGGAATGATGTGAGTTGATGAACTTGACGCATACTTGGACAGGTTGCTAATCAAATGATAGTGTTGCAATCGTTGCGGCTATACGCGTCGGATGGAAGGATAAAGGGAACGACCGTGACGCCCATTATATGTGTAAGTCATATCCAAACTACTCCCATCAACTCTCACTCACAATCTCATAGGGCGCAATGGAATGTCCCAGATCTGGTACTCATCCGAAGTTGCCGGAACAATCATAGTCCAATGCATACCCATCCTCCGACCAATCCTCCGCGACATCCACACATCCCTAACATCAAGAAGACTCGACTCAACAGCAGACGGCGGGAAAAGCACAGGCTGGACCCAATCCCGGAGCACAAAGCACATCTCAGCCCCCTTACCCCTAGCTGAAGAACGAGCAGCGGGAAACCCAGAAAGAGTAGAACTCAGAGACATACCAGAAGAGCAAGAAAGCACAGGAGGCTTTCAATTCTGGGATAAGAACCCCCCAGCACCTCAAATAACACCAGTGGCAAACGTCATGTCACCGACATCACCACAATCCGATAACTGGCCTTTGGGTAGGGGAAGTGAGAGTGTAAGAAGTATGGAGTACGGACATGAAAGGAGGTCTCATTCGAGTATTGGGTTGGCGGTAGATCAGGAGCAACAGGGGTTATCACCACCACCGCGGAGAAAATGAGCGGTTTGCATTGCGATATTTGTTTTGTTGGATTTTTTTTTTTTTTTTTGTATAATTATGGCCACACATGTCCGCATAGAAATGACGTTATGTATAGTATTCATTTGTATTAGCCGGTATATATCAGATTTGACAGAAATTATATAGCATTACTTGGAAGTTGACGGTGCTGAGATATATAGGTGACTGAGATGTCTGACCTCACACCAACTTGATAATGATGTCAACCAGTGGTCAGTATTAGCGGGATAAAATAATCATAAGCACAATTAGATACAAGTATTGTGCTCTTCGATACATGCAACGCTCATGAAATTTTATTACGCTGTCTTGGGACTGGAGGATGTTCATAAGCCTGTCACTACTCTAGGTTAAGGCCTCCATATAACTCATAACTCCTGTTTGCCCGGCATAGATACCCAACTTGAAGAGACTCATTATTAAAAGAAGTAGAACGATAATGATGACTTTTCTATCTATGTCTTTAAACCATTTCTCTTGATCATCCGAGGTAGGCCAAGCCGGTCCAAGTTACTCTATCAAAAATCCGTTAACGCATTCTATATTTAGGCTGTTCATGAAGACAAGCTGTACACCTTTTTTTACCCTCCAATCATTCCAAAAGCATCCAACAGCCTCTACAAGTCTATCAAACTGCAACACACAGACCATACCCCTCATAGTTTCGACTGAGGCTCCTTGGCCGATGCCGTAGCAACAGACCTCAAATCCGGCAACCCCTGTCCAACCCATCCATCCATAGCCTCTTCATACAACTCCTTCTGCCTCTCCAACGACGCAGGAGGTCCGTCAACACCTCTCAACTCCCTACTCTCAGCAGTCTCAACAAGCCAAGCTCCATCATCCTCAAAATCCTTAAAGTGGTAAGCCCTCGCCTCACAATTCCTCCACGCTGTACCGCACCCATGGGTGCTGTTCTCCCATTCGTTGGTGAGATAGTGATTGAAGCTTCCGTGGGCTACGAGGGCGATATGAATCTCTTCATCCGTGTCTTTGCTCAGTTCTTTGGCCTTTTCTCGGAGTATCCTTCGAACTGTACGGGCGCGGGCTGCACAAGCCGGACTGACGGGGCTATTTGGTCCATCGAGGTCCTTGTTGGTCCAACCACGACCAACCAAGCTGAGATCCACAGGCCACCCATGCTTATCCGTCATCTCCTTCAAAAACTCAGGCTCCGACCCAATATCACTCCCATAGTCAAAAATCTCCTGAGCCTCTGGAATAGCGAGAAGAGTTTGCGTCTCAAGGGTTGGCTGAAAGACGATACATGCCGTGTGGATGGCTCGGACCAGAGGAGAAGATGCGACAAGCCTTATCTTGGATTGATCCCGAAACTGATCGTGTCGGAGCTTGGCGCACTGCTCTTCGCCAAGAGGCGTCAGAGCGGGGTCCTTCAAGTTGAAGAATTCGGCTCCAAGGTTGTGATAACCTTGAGCGTGGCGGACGCAATGGAGGGTGACTTGACTTGACATGGTGAAGAGAGGATGCAATTAAGTTGGGAGAACCATGGAACGGTAACCGTAGATTAAAGATATTTATTAATACCCAAAGATAACCCAGTAAAAAATGCATCCAAACTTCGCCTTGAACCGCTCTTACCGCTTGGTGCAGATTTCGGGGTCCATTGCCCCATCGAGGCGCGTCAAAGTCGAGCTTATCCACCAAGCCTCTTCTGGCAACTCAGCGCGGTTTTTCCTGCAACGTGCTGGATTTGCTCGTCATCAGAGGTTCGAATAACGACCCAACGTGCATAAAACTTGAGTAATGGTGGGGAAGAAAGAAGCAAGTTGAGATCGTAGATGGGTGAGATCGAGTGAGAGGCCCCCGCCAAGCGATAAGCTCGTTTGGTAATGGGGGAGAAAATTGACGAGGAAACTGAGGTTTTTCTGTAGTTCGGCAGTTATAGCCGCGTTCACAGCAGCATGAAGCTGTCACTCATGGATCCGAGAAGTGTCTCGTGCCACTTGAGGTTGACCGATGGACCCTTGCGAAGCGACCATAGATCCCTCACCAGATGCCGAATTTGTGCCCAGATAGCCAGGTCTGATCTGTCAAGGAAGAAGTCGAGACATTTCAGCATACGATGCTGCATTCCGACATCCAGAATCTCGAATGCGATGATGGCCACGGGCCATATCATGGGTGAGAATCGTTCGGTGGTACTCGTCTGCAACGCCTCGAGGTGGTTCAGCGACTGCTTGACGAGCGGCTGCACGTCAGCTACGGGAGTGTCCTTCAGAGTGCGTTTCATATAGAGCAAGGCTGCATAGTAAAATGTGCAGCCATGATGGTAAATCAAGTCGCCGTATTCCCTGCTGGTCGATGCATCCGGTTTGCCAGGCACCGACAGATACAGCTCGAGCTCGAGTCGGTCCAGAGCTTGACGAGACGGCGCAATACCCTGCCCGTTCAACGACTTCCTACGCATCTGGATGGTGTTCATGGTATGAATTCCCTGGAGTATCGGTTGAGGAAGGCCAATGGCGAAGTTGAGCGCATACGGTTCGGGCTGCGATCTAGGATCATACGCAAAATGCCAAAACGATGTCTCGTGGCCGTCAAACAGCAACTGCGCCTGGACAAGAGTCGCCATCCCTATAAACATTTGATACACAGCCGAAGCCGCTTCGCTTTGCCGCCAGACTTGTGGTTCAATGTGATTCACCCACTCAACGGCTCCACGAAAGTGAAGACGCCAGAACTGCGTGGGCAACGTGATGGCTTCGTTCATGATGCACATGACGACAGATGCTAGGAGGGGTACACATTGGTTTCGATCATCGGAGCGAATATTTTGGGCTAGGTGAGTGATGCCAATGTTGTGATGCTCCAGTGCCACATTCTCAAGAGCTCTTCTTGACTCGGGAGTCGGCCGTTTCGGCGCCAGATGAAACGCGGATGCTGAGCAGATGAGATGAAACAAGGCGGTTGCGCCAGTTGACTTTTTCGAGTCTGTTCGGGATCCTTCAAGGGCGATGGGCATCATGGCGGTTCGCATGGCGTTATGAATTCCAGGAACAGGATTCAAAGAGTCGCAGAGGCGCAGTGTCCAATGCTCCAGTAGCTCGCACTCGAGGCCGGGATTGTGTAGAGTATCTAGATGCCGTGTTGTATGTGTGTCTGACCCCTCGTGTTGATACTGCTCATGACCCCGGACTGGTGAAGGGGATGTAGGTTGAGAAACACCTGTAATGACCAAGTTACTGGCGCTGAGATCAGGGATACTGGCAGGCGTGAGACCGTTTGACGTATTGACATTGTCTTGTGTGCTAGAACTCTGCTCCCAGCTTCTAGGTTGGTCTGGGAGGGGCTGATTCTGCTCCTGTTCCTGCTGGAAGGGGACATATGATACTCTTGTGGCTAACCCTTGGCCCAGTAGTTCGTATGAGTGAAAGATTCGAGAGTTCAGCCCGCCGTTGAAGGGTTCTTGTTGGACGTGTGGCCGTGGATACTGAGCAGATTCAGGAGTCGAGGCAGTCTCCGGTAGTAAATCCTGGCCTGCGGATTCTCCGGACAATGGTTCTTCGGGTGGCGCGTCATCTTCCAGGTCTGCAGTAGATGACTCCTGGGGAGAATCTGTCTCTTCAACAACATCCAGCGGCCTCGTCTGAAGCAACCTATTGGTAGCCCTCTGCGCCGCTTTCCGCTTCGACGCGGTCCTGGGACGGAACGTCGAAGGGTTCCTCACCGACGTCCATGAAAGCCTCACCTCATATCCCTCGCACTCGATACCCGATCGTTGACAACGGTTACACGTCGGTCTTGCCTCGTCGCACTTGACGTGCTTGGCCCGACACGTCCAACATCCCGAGAAGCTCTTTGTGCGGCTCTTCCGTCCTTGACTCGAGTTGGTATCCGGACGCGACTCGGCGGGCATCGCTCAGGGGTTGGCGCGTGGTGGGAATACGGGATTCAAATAGGAACGAACGATGGAGGTTGGACGTTGTGGAATACCTTGTCTGGCCTCTCAACCCGAGCAATCGTGATATCATCTCGCTGTGATGAGCCGTTTTGGGGAAAGTGTGAGTAGTGGTCCCCCGCTAGACCTATTTTGGTAAGTCACCACGACTGCTTCACGCCCTTTAAATGTCAATTGATCGAGAAAGCGACCGCCCGCCACATTGAGAAGTTGGTAATAGGTAGAGCCTCGTTTTGTCATCATGGCGAGAATGTGTATTTATAATCCATTGCAATTGTCAGCTCCTCTGAACGTGGAGAGAGTCTAGAGAAAAGACAACCTGACAAAGCCCGAAAACCGTCGGTGGCGGGCCTCCTTAGATTGACAGGTAAATCTGAGGGGTTGCAATGACGTACCAAACTGCTTCACATATTGTTACATGTGAAATTCTCACAGTGAACATCATGCCATTCGTGAGCGGACATCCGCCTGCTCACCCTTCATGCGTCGGGCATCGTGACTCTGCCTCATGACAATGCATAACAGCATTTAACCATAACATCAAACTGGTCTTAACACTTGCGCATCTTAAAAGTGCGGAGACCCCAATATATCATCTCCTGACCCAGGCAATTTGTGATGTGAAAGCACCGGTTATTTTGTCCCCAAGGGGTTAGACCGCCACTTTGAGCCAGGGATCTCCATCAGCTCACCAACCATCACCGCCGTGCGTCGTTTGGATATTGTGTGATCCTCGGCTAGCCAAGAATAAATCTTGCGTGGAGACGTTGAGATCCAATGGGGTATCTGTTTGAGGTGCCTTTCCTGGCAACTTGACCCGATCGTGTCGAGTTTTGACTTGACCGCAATGGAGGAGTTGTTTTTATACGGAGCTGCGTCGTCGCCTTTTTCTTGTTCTTTATGCTTCCACTCCCTGTCTTTACCGATTCAATCGATTCAAGAATCCATATTTGCATGATACACCCATTCGTCAACATCTTGAAAACATGTCTGTTGTACTTGTCTCTCACCCCAACACCAATCCCCAACCAACCGACCCGTCAAGATCTCCCACAGGCCTCTTTCAAATGAGTGGCCTGTCGGCATTGATCAAATCTCCCTTGTCCAAGAAACACCAAGATCCAAAAACCTCTCTCGTCTCGCTTAGCTGCCAGATCGACACGTCTCCCACGGTTATTCTCAATGATCCGGAGAACCGCAATAGTTCTCTCATCAAAGGCCGCTTGGTCCTCGATGCGCATCATGTTGTGGAGGTAGAGAGGCTTCACGCAACCCTGCTCCTCTATATCACCCAGAAGAAGCCATTTAAGAGAGGATGCAGAGATTGTAAGAACCAAATAACGGAATTGAAACACTGTTCATTCATCACGCCAACCACTACTCTGCAGCGCGGGAAGTACGAGTATCCCTTCTCTTACCGAGTTCCCGACGACCTGCCCCCATCTTTAGACACCTCCATTGTGTCCGTATCCTACGAGTTTGAAGCAGAGGCTTGTGTTCGACGAAAGGATCAACTAAGCAGGACCCCAAGGGTTGTGACACTCAAGCGCACTCTTGATGTGGCACGTTCCTTAACAGTCCCCAATTCGACCCTTTACTCGAGACGCATCTTTCAGGCGGCTGGAATAGAAGTTGGCTGCCACTTCAGCTCCATCATCGACCCCAACGGCACCCACAATGTGCATCTGACAATGGACGGCCTTGCGAGTTATCCTGGAAATGGAGAAAACTTCCAGATCTGGAGACTGTGGAAGGGCTCTTGGAGGCTGGAAGAGACCGTCAAAGCGATTGCATCCGCCTGTGATTGCCACGCAAATGGGATCGAGGGATCCGCGGATGACAAGGTTCAGAAGCGCAGCAAGGTGACCGTCCTGGGAGAAGATGGTATCTACAGCGGATGGAACTCGGACGACACACTCGGAACTCTCGACATGGAGTTCGCCTTTTCCTTGAAAAAGACAAAGGGGCGTGTAATCAACTACGCACACGATTCAGGTCACGGAGATGAAGTGGAAGTGACTCACGCACTGGTTGTCGAGCTGATGCTCGTCAAGGAATATTTCCCTAAGGGCAGACCAGACCTATCTATACGGACGGGAGTGGCGAGGATATTGCGATCCCAGCATCGAGTCGTTTTAAGCGACTATGCGAGGGTATCGAATGTTCCAGTGGATGAGTGTTTGCCCTTCTACCAGGAACTGTTCCCGAGTCCTCCGATATACGAAGACGATGGGTCTGGGGAAGAGACCACAATGAACCCCTAGGAGGACTTGACTTCTTCGAGGTCTTTCTCAAAGTTCCTCGCGTTTGGATAGTTTGGAGCTGCCCTTTATGCAGCTCTTGTTGGAGTTGAACGCAAAATAATGATACCCTGAATTGAGTAATACATATACCCACGGAACATCCCAACGGCGGATGTTCAGAGACAACAATGTTCGCCAGTGCACATCTTTCTATCACAATATCCCGCTTCTAATTTCTTATCGAAAGCCGAATGCCTAGATAAATACGTTAGTACTACCTCATGTCGATATGTGTTTGGTCATGTGATGTCAGCGCCATCACCATCAACCTCATCTTCGTCAGCACAACCTAGCTAGAACTTGGATTCGTCATCACCAATCCATTCAAAATGAGCGACATGGCTTCTACTCCTACGTACGACTTTATTCGTCTCGAAACTAAGCCGACTGCTCGGCTTTGCTACAGTTTTAGCCCAGCTACAACGTCGACAGCTACCAAGCCGACTCTCGTCGTCTTTGTTAACGGCCTCGGATTACCACAGGCAGGATGGACATTGACGATCGACAAGCTGCGAGAATATTCCCCACATAATCTTCCCGCACTTCTCACCTACGATCGATTTGGACAAGGCCAGTCGGTAGATCGTGATCCCGCCGATGAGGGTGCAGCAGATCCGAGTCATGCTCATGATTGCATGAGTGCGGTTCGTGATATGCGACAACTTATCACCCAGATCGCAAAGGACAGGATGAATGTCAACGAACCTGATGCCTTGCGCCTTATTTTCGTCGGAAACTCTGTCGGATGTTCCCTCATTCGACTCTATGCTCACGAATACCCTGGGGCCGTATCTGGCATCCTCTTCCTCGACAGCACCTTGACTGACACGGACTTTGTTTCCATTTTTCCCGACCCTGACGCTGAATCTTTTGATCCTGACCTGCCTTCTGGCGTGACCGTCGAGAGTCTGCGAGATGCCAGAGAAAAGATACGGCAGAGATTCCACCCCGACATTGGAAGCCAAGAGGGTCTAAGTCGACGAAACCTATCTCAACTTTTGCCACACGCCGATTCGCCTCCTCTCTACAATACTGGAGAGAATTCTCCCTACATCACGGTGCTGGGCCACGACTTTGAGTTTTTCGCAGAGCGCACAGTGATGGACCTGGGGATACCTGTCGCTGTTATTCAAACATACATGAACACATACTGGCATCGCTACAATCAAGGTCTGGCTAAGCTCACAATCCCTGGGAAGAGCAAAGGACCTTTTCAAGTACCAGGGGCGGGTCATTTTATTCAGGCGGATAACCCTGCGTATGTGGCGGAGAGGTTGCACGAGATGTTGCAGCTTCTGGGGGTTGACTAATTCGAAACGGGTAGATATTTGAGGTATAGCAGCTATAAACGGCTCCCTTTTGAACATCGCTGGTGAAGCAGAATGGGATATCTCGGTGAGGCTGTGCCAGCCAAGGTGAGGCACGGTGTGTCAGTGCCGCTCACCGTACCTTCCTCTTGCTCAATGCCTCAACCTGTATGTGGTAGATTTGATACCAGAGCAGATCACACCCCGGCGTCTCAAGGATGAGGAGCATAATGATGGTTTTATGGCCCAAGGTCCCGCATTCGTGATCATTGTATTCGATGGTAAATATACCAGAAAGGCAGGAGGGGTCGAACACACACAGGCCATAAACAACAAACCACAGCTCCATTCAATAGGGGAAGTCTGTGGATGCCACTGCATAACAATGCAAGTAGGAAAAATGCATCGTCAAAAATGAATGAGATTGTTCAAATGTATCCAAACACCAAAAGAAAAGATATAAAAAAAAAGAAAACCAACAACAACAACACGGGATTGAACCGCGGCCTCGGGCGGGCTGAATCAAGACTCAGGGTCGTGCATCCTCGCCAGGAGATATCTGGGGACAGTCGCCACTGAGCCGCGCGCCTCACCTTCACGTTGTTGGTGAAAAGAGCTCAGGTATTGTGGTATATAAGGGGCAGTCAGAGGTTCCTTAGGTAAAACTCATAGGGGCATCACGTGAATGCACCACGCTTCCACCTGTAACAAGGCAAGGTGCCTCCAGAGGAGGGAACTCTCTACTGGGGATCTATGGATGAAGTTAATGCAATATACTGGAGCGGAATGGAGCGTTTCACAAAGCCCAAGAACATGCCTTCGATATCTGAGTCAGGTAGTCCGCTCCTGGCATGCAGCATGTCTCCGAGTCTCTCCTCCATTGTGCCCAGTATCCTCTCGTCCGACACCGGATAACCGCAATTCAGGTTTCTCACAGTCCATAATAGTTGTGGCACCAATCAGGGATGACCAGACAGTTTTAGAAGACCATGTAAAGCTGGTGGAAAGGAAAATCAATGTGAGTATCTGGTTTCTCTCTTATTTCCCGTGTATCTACCTCGACCACCCTCCTCGGGCGAACTGACAAACAATGCATGCCTATTTTCACACCCTGCTCGGTGGCAAATGATACCGAGACCTTGATGATACATGCCAAAATCGCTGCTTGCGTGGGCCGCGCAGCAGTAACAGAGTCCACCACGCCCCTGGAGAAACACAAGAATACCATACTTAATCCACACACCCGATTTCTTCCACGATCGGTCTCGAATGGGGGTACCAGAGCTGGGATCAGGCAACAGATGGGCCAAAAGCTCATGGTGAGCGAGCATGGAGGTGTAGATGAGCATCTAGGCTGGACCGGGAGGGAAACTCGGAAGAGATTGGACTGTTGACGTCAGGCTGGGTTTCTGGAAAATGGAAGATGGGCTGAGGAAACATACCAAAACGCGAGCTGGAATCCCATGGCCCGGTTGCCAGCGCACCCCCCGCTCTGCCGAATTCATTTGGGTAAATCGCGTTGGTTGTTGGCGCAAGCCGGCTCGACTCGACAGTCCTCGCGAAAGATCCGATCTCGGTGGCCTTGCTAGGACTTGGCGAAGCCTCAAAATCGGCCGTCCCCGTCAGTTGTTCCTCCGTCAGACCCCAAATACCCCTCGCAGGCTGGCTACCCTGGGTGTTCTTCATCGGCAGGCTTGGCTTGACCGTATCCATGGGGGAGTTCGACGTGTTGGGCTTCTCGGCTGGGTTCTCGGTCTTCTTCGAAGTCGGACACGGGTTGACGGTTCTCGCGGATAGGCCCGGTTGGCTTGGGGGCTCAAGCTGATTCTCGGCACGGTTACGAGCCTGTTCGGTCCCACGTCGCCTCTGCCGGCGTTGGCGGTTGTTCTGACTCGGAATTAGCCCATCGGGAAACATCTGCCCGAGCTTGAACTAACCCCCTGCCCTCGGTTGCGACCACCAGATCCTCGTCGTCCGCCTCCAATTGGTGTGATATGAACGTCACCTCCCGGCGTGATGTTGAGGCGGGCAACAGCCCCTGAGATGTGGTAGGTAGTTCTCCTTCTCGAGTGGTGGATTGTTATCCCCTCAGGAATTGGGCCGTGGAAATGGATGGTCATTGTTATGGCGCTGACAGAAGAGGAGCGGCGATTGATTGGCAGGCCTACATTGAGCACAGTTAGTCCGAGTGCAAGAGATGGGGTGACAGGGGCAGAGATGTCGCGACGCAAGGAGATGCAACACGTACCTCCGTTGGCTGTGATCTTGTTGAAGAGAAAAAGAGGAGGAAGAGAAAAAGTGAATGTTGAAGCGCAAGAGAGAACCTCTAGTCCCGTGATGATGTGGCTAGGGAATGGAGGCACTCGCCACTTTAGGTAAGGGTCATCATATTTACGGTCATCCGGGTGTAAAGAAGTGGCTCAGCTCAAATGCCCAGTCGTCGTGCTGAAGAGAGCAGAAAATCATGAGGTTTTCTGGAAAATAGAATGCCGTCTAGTTTGGTGGCTTGGTGACGAGTGTGGAAAGAGGAAATGCTCTTGGAACGCACCAAGGCGTTTGTTGGAGACATCTTGGGTGCTTAGCTACCACGACAATCTGGGCCATGAATTGTCAGATCACGCTCTTGGAGGGATTGCTCTGCCTTGGTGGATTAGAGCTGACTACCAGCTGGAAGCCTCTGCCTATACCGTGAAGCTTAGCAATGGATCCTTTGATTCCTTACTAAATCATTGTCACTGTCTCTCTTCATGGGGAAATGAACAGACGGTCAATTCTCAATACAGAGGATAGATTTACGAATCTCAATGTGACATATCCTTTGGAGTCGGTAATAACGCAACCTTCGCCCCAAGTACTTGAATGTATGAACAACGATCTCGGAAATGAATCAAGCCGCTCCACCAAACCCAGCAAGAGCTCCAGCTCGACTCGTCATTTTCGAGTCTGGATACGAAGAAGGGTCTATCGGACCCGTCAACTTCTCAAGTTCTAGCAAGGTAGTTAGCCTCTTATTCAATCATTCAAAATTGCGCATTTCAACTTACCTTCCCTCTTAGCCGCTCTAGTCTCCAAAGTATCATGCCAGATCTTCAAAGCCCACAGTGCAACAAGCGCATCTTTGTGTTGCTGTGGAATTGAAACTGAAATGACCAACTTGTGTTCTCCCTTTCCTTCCTCGTGGGCAATCTTCCTGCCTGCAGAGTCGATCCACTGGTACTGCCCACCCTTCCACTTTGGCTTGACCTCGAAAAGCGCCTCTTGGATGTCCTGGTCGAACAACTTATCGTCCGATGAAGTCTTCCCGGCGCTTAGTAAGGCCTTGAACTCGACTTTCTGTAGAAGACTTTTGGAGGTATGGAGTTGGATGTTTCCAACCATGTCGGGTGACGCAGACGTGATGTAGTAGGCAGGTAGATCTGTTCTATACTGGGCATTTACTGGATGCACCAGATAGAATAGATGTTCGTTCCGCTGCTTAATTGACGCCATACTTTCTGCTTCTCCAGGTCCATCATACTCGACACGTTCAAATGAAATGGTCGTGCCTTTCTGAGAGGTCGAGGTTACTTCCTTGCTCAACTGGTAGAGGGGTATAGATGCCGCATTCTCCGAATAGATTGATTGACCTGATAGCACAAGAGTATTCGGCCCCGAGCTGTCGTCAATAGAGGGACGTAGGACGCCTATCGTCGAGTCTGTATCCATGGTCTTCGGCTGGGAGAGATGACTGGTATTCGATTCGTCAACGTGAAAGGTATGAAGAAGGAGAGTTTAAACAAGGCCTTTGAATTCAATTTCGTCATTCTGGGTCTGTATTCCACGTGATGTTCATCACAACCAACAATCATCCATGTTGTCGAGGCCAAGCGTGGCTGTGCGCTGATCCGTTTCAAGTTTGGATGCCGCTATACTGAGCGATGAAACTCAAGCACACCAAGATCAACGGCCATTCCTAGAGCCAGGCTTTTATATATTTCGGCTAAACTTTACTGAACAAAGTGAACCATAAAATAGCCGTCATAATTCCATGTACTTGCTCAGGGTCATGCATCCTACTGTCGCAGTTGTCGTTCTCTTCTAACACATGCTTGGGCTCATAATTATAACTTGACCAAAAACATAAATCCCAATGATGGTTAGGGGAGATTTAGAATAGCTGAACTCAGCCTTAAATATATCTTACCCGGGTTAGTAGAAGAGCATATGTGGGATGGTAACAACAGTAATAGCTTCATGAGGGCTTGAGACAAATGACTGAAAGATAAATATCCGGCCGTTATCCAATACTATTAAATACTGCTTTTCATGTCCATGCATTACAAACCTAACCTCATATTAAACACGTCTCATCGTATGCTATTGCTTGCACTCGAATTATGCACCTCGAAAGCAACCGTCTTGCTGATGCCGATTTGTTTGGGATCCATATCTTCCAGGTCAATCTCGGATGAAGGTTTTCGGTTTTCTCTGCGACTGATGATGCGCTCTTGTGAACTCGTTCGATCGTGATTTGTATCTCCGCCTTGCACTTCGACAATGTGTTCGCCTTGGTTCGTCGTCAAGATTAGGTCGTTGCCGCCTGTGAATTGTCGACGTGGGTAGCCTGGAATGTGTCGACTGTGGGATGAGGAGCCATAGACTTGGTTGTGGAAAACGACTTTGGAGGCGAGAATGTCGATACTGGAGCTCATCAGTATGTGTGTTTCCCTTGAAGGGCAGTTAACTTACAGCATCATCACTGGGAACATGCATTCCATGGCGTATGCGAATCGATCAAGCTGCGACGCAACATCCGTCGCGCTCTGAGAAGCCGTCTGGAAAGAGTACGTGATTGCCCTCATAATACCCAGCACTGCCAGCAGCGCAAGCCGAACCTCGGTGCTTCTCATCAAATAGCGGAACAGACCAGCCTTAATAGCCGCCTTGAGCGATGTCGACTTGGCCGATCCGAAGACTCGAAGGAGGAAGAAGGCGCTGACACATTCGAGGAGGGCGATCAGGACAAAGTATCCCATGTGGAGGTTGTTGATGATGGTCTGTTCTCCTGTTGACTCGTTCAAGATGCGTCGTGCCCTGACTGCAGCGATGACTACTCGGATGGCCAGAATGGCGACAATCATGATCCAGAAGAGACAGGCAAAGATGACCCATTGTCGATTTCGAAGGACTCGGCTTAAGATGATGTAACTGTAGAATGAAAGTCCAGCTTCTTGGATCTGCAATAGCAAAGCCGTCAGTGTCCACATGCTAGATTCATCGCAGGACATCTCACCATCCACAGAATATCCGCAATCGCAGAGGCTATCGCCTGCCCCTTGATAGGGTTCGAAAGATCGTAGTAGGCATAGTAGCAGAGACCGTTGGCGATGGCACCAGCGGCCGAAGTGACGATGGGAACGATGGAAACGGGAGAGAAGCTCGTTATACCAGCGACCATAAGTCCAAAGAGGAGATTGGCGATGCCGATCGTGCTGAGGATGGACCAGCTCAGCTCATAGTAGACCTGACTGACGTTCTCGCCTTGTTGTACCATGGTCAGTTAATAGCGATCGGCCGGATCCAATGTTGGTTTGCGGCCAAGAAGATGGTTCACATGGTCGGGAAACCCTGGCAGTAGGGGAAAAAAAAGCAACCGCAGGAGGGGCACACTCCCAAGCTTATACTAAACAGCGCCCCCCCGTGGAGTTGCTCCATTCTCCGGGGTACCCCGAACGTAAGAAGGCGATTGTCGAGGGATCACGTTAGCGAGTCATCAGTTCGAATGGGTGGGCACGGGTGCTGCATGCGGCAAGGGGTCCGCGCGAGTCGGTGACACATAACAAGAGCATCCATCAGCGAGTGTCGGGATCTGCGACTGGCGCGCTAGAGTTTGGGGGAAATTGCCACAAAGATGGATGGCCCTTTGACATCTGAGTGGCTTGGGGGACGTTGAGCCGTCCGTCCTCCCCGGTTCCCCCGCCAAGCCCCCAACTCTGAAGCATCCGATGCTTTATTCCCGGTGAAAAGAGGCTTGCGGAGTGATTAATCCGACGTCTCTTGCACACGGCACAGCGTGACACCCCTGGTCGCGGATAGAGCTGTGCCGCACATTGCCACGCACTTTCGTCTGGGGGAACACGTTTATTAAGATGGTAGATGGCTAAAAATGACCAATTCTGAACCCATCGGCGGTGTTTCCGAGTCTGTTCCTCAGGGGTTCCCCTATGTGTCTTCTTCTCATGTTGTGTGGGAATGCATCCCTTTTGTAGGCACCATCATGTATCACGAGACTTCGTGGGTCTGAAACCAGCCCCCTTGCACTCAATGCACCAAATTTTTCATCAGCCCTGCTATGTAGGGCAGAGAAAAAAAACCACATGGCCCAGTTTTGCCATGTGCGTATAGACGACTTTGCTTGATCCAAGCTTCGTCCGTTCACTGCTGACGAGGCCCGCTTGACTAATATGGTAATTACACTTGTCTCCTCAGTAATATGAATCCTTCCCAAATGGATGTTTCATGACGAATCAAGAATTTTCCAACCTTGTCACGTTGGACATTGGGGGGTAAAGAGGATGGGTCGTATTGTCAGACATCCTGGAACCAACAGTGGCTTTGTTGGTTGGTGAGGAACGAACGGTAGGACATGGCACTAGACGAGGGGAGAACACGGACTCGGACACTGGCCGAGCCTCAAAGGTTTAAAAGACGAAGGAATGTCAGCTTTCTAGGTACCCTGGATAGTATAAAGTTAAGTTGAACTGGGCTATCAAAGTCTAGACTTTGAAGCTGGAGCGACCAGTCTACAAAAGACAACAGCCCCTCGACATTTCATGTTGCAACCCCAGGGATGCAAGATGCCAGAAAAGGTATGATTTCTTGTCATATTTGACAAGACGTAAAATAATGACACCCCGCTAAAGGAAGTGTCATCCGAACCCCGATCCGACATTGTTTCCGCTAGTGCCTTCGCTTGAAGCGCTAGCAAGGTTTGACATTCGCTTCTTGATAATCAGGACTGATGAAACACGCGAGTCGCGTAAGTTGAAGGATGCCATGCCATGTCCTCGGCCGAGAAACACATTGCGTGTTGCATAGTCCAAATGAGCAGTGTAGATAGTGTCTCTATCGGTTTCGCAGCCAATACATGCAAAGCGACACCAGATCTTGGATCATCAACTGCCAGATAACGGTCTTCTTTCCGATCTCAGATTGCTGCATCTCAAGGCCCGATTTTGCCATGTCTGGCCGATACGCGGAACGCTTTCCGAACACCAAAAGCCGTCTAGACTCCATTTTCCTACATTATTAAGACAATTCTATTCGTTTATTCCCGACAAAGAAGGATATTCGGATTTACTGCGTAAAAATGTTGACATCTTGACTCCGCAAAAAATGTTGACGTCGCTTTGACTCCGTAATAAATGTTGACATTACCGCACAATAAATGCACTTCACGGCCCCAGTCTATCCATAGTTCAATTTTCCAAGTCGTTCTCCTACGAGATGCAGTCTTTACTTCAGTATCGTCGGGCGGCCGCTGCTGCTCGGGCCCAAATTGATCGAGATGTCGAAAAGGCTAGAGGAAACCCTTTACCTGATACTACGCGTCAAGGAGTCAAACAAGGTTCCTTGGATGAGGAGAAAAAGGAGGAATCTGGGCCAGACTTTTCTATCTTGAACGAGGGTACTATCGACGTCGAAGAATGCCCATCGCCAATGCAACGAAACACGACAAACGAAGCAATCCAGCAATGTCAGTCGGCTGGAGTAGCTCTCAGCCAAGTTCTGACTGGCATTCATGTTCGAGATCACGACGCTCGGGGACATGGCGAAAAGATATTTGTCGTTGATTGGCAAGGTCCGGACGATCCATTGAATCCACAGAACTGGTCTCTTGGCAGACGTATCGGTGTGACGCTGCAGATCTCTGTCATAGCGGTCTTTGTCGGAGCTGCATCAGGCATTGATGCGGCGGTGCTTCCGCAAGCTGCAGCTTCGCTCGGTGTCAGTGAGGTTGCCGAATCACTTGCCACAGGTACGTTGCCATAGTGTCTTATCCATACTATAGAATTCACAGAATTGTAGGCCTATATCTTGTCGGCATGGGCCTTGGATCTTTGGTTGCAGGTCCATTCTCGGAAACCTTTGGCAGAAACGCAGTCTATACAGTCTCCATGGCTGTTTTCATGATATGGATCATGGCGGCAGGACTTGCCCCCAACTTTGGAGCCCAAATCACCTTTCGATTCCTCGCTGGATGTTCCGCCTCAACTCCACTCGTCTGCTCTGGAGGATCCATCGCCGACATGTACAACAGTCTCGAGAAAACCTGGAGTTTCCCGCTCTATGCTGTCACTTCCTTTGGCGGCCCGATGATCGGCGCTGTCATGGGTGCCTACATAGGTCCTTCGACAGCAGTGAGCTGGCGTTGGACTGAGTGGAGTATACTTATCTCTTCCGGACTCGTGTTGCTCTTGGTCCTGCTTTTTATGCCAGAAACCTACGGGCCTTTACTCCTGCAGTGGAAGGCCGCGCACTATCGGAAAATTACAGGCGATGACCGGTTTCGTTGTGAGCACGAGATTACGGACGCCAGTCTCTTCAGTCGACTCAAGGTTAGCATGACACGCCCATTCCTCATGCTCACTGAACCGATCATCATCGCCATGACGTTATACATCAGCGTCCTCTACATCGTGCTTTTCACGTTTCTTGTCGGGTGGCCATACATTTTTGAGTACACATACGACCTAGACCAGGGCCTTACGAACATCATCTTCATCGCCATGTTTATCGGCACCTACATCAACTTTGCCTCCGTGCCGTTCGTCTACCAGAAAACAACCAAAGCGATACGCTCTGAAGGCAAAACCAAGTTCCAGCCAGAGATACGACTGTGGTACGCAATGCTAGGCGCTGCTGTTGCTATTCCCATTTCACTCTTCTGGCTAGGCTGGACCAATTACTCCCACATCAGCATCTGGTCCGCCATATTCGCCGTTGTCATGTTTGGCTACGGAGTGACAGGTGTTTTCATCTGCGTCTATATGTACATCATCGATTCTTACGAGATTTACGCCGCCTCGGCGCTGACCTTTGTCGCCTTGACTCGATATGTGATCGCGGGCGGTATGACAGTCGTCGGCATACCTTTCTATGAGAACATGGGTACACATTACACGCTCACCATTATGGCTTGTATCTCAGTCGTTCTTGCCGCAATTCCTTACATCTTGTATTTTTACGGGCATTCGATACGGGCCAAGAGTAGATTTGCTGTTGCGAGGTGAGCTAGAGAGAGAGTTGGTCTTGTGTCCATGAGTGCTGTGTGGCTGGGTCCAACGGACGGCGAAGAGAGGTAATCTAAGTCTATTCAAATATTGTAAATGAATTGATAAAAACTAGATCAAATGATAAGACAAGAATATCCCTATTAATCATAAATATTATGTAGAATTTTACCATTCTTTAAAAATGAATTGCCAGTGTGATTATGCAGGCGTCTCGTTCTTGGCCTGCATGCTTACCAGCCACTGTGGCTGAAGCCTCTTGTGGCGGGGAGGGTCACGTGTGAGATGCGATAAGCGATAAGGGACGCGAGCAAATCGTGAATCGCATCGCTCATCCCAAGCCCTCCAGCCAGGCAGCCACGCACAATGCGACATTATCCAAACAAGAAACAATTCACATTAACTATCACGGCTCACCCAGAAGAAAGGCGGCAGAGCTCTTGCGTTCTTTTTCTTGGCCATCCTGCCTGGCCTGATCGCCTGGCAGCCTCAGGATTCAGGAATGAACGAGGAGATCATGTGATCTGGCCCCACATTAGCTTCCCCTCCCCGCCAAGCCTAGCAATCAACCTCCTTTCATCATCACAGCGCACACGCCCTTACCCTTGCGCATCCTCCGCCTCGAGCCCTCAAATGGGTTGACTTCTTCCTCTTTGAATTATCCAGAGTCGAGACAAGCGACCCGACTGGCCTTGCAGAGTTCTGGAGGCCACGTCGGTTACTTTTCCGTGAGACTCGCTCCTCATTCGCTCTTTCTCGTCACTCCACCTTCACGCTCCATCGCATCGCGCGTCGCATTTTCACGTCGCCGCATTCACGCACATTCGAAGAGCCGGTGACTCGCGCCACAGGTCATCAAATTCCGGCTTCTACCCATCGAACGAGCGCTCGTCGTCTCCTTCGCTGGAAGAACCGGGGCCTGCGGAAGGGGCTTGTTTGGTCTTGCAGAGTTCTGGAGACTAAGCAGGCTGCCTGTCAGCGAAACTGGTCCTCTTTGTTTGTGTGTGATGTTGGCTCTCCGAGGTAAGCCCCCAAGCTGCCCTCTTGCTTATGGATCTTAGGAAGCCCGCTTCATCATGCCTGGATGTTGACCTGAGCGCGCCCGCCGTCGTCGAGTGGGAATGCAATGATGAGACACATCACTTGGTCAAGCCCGACCCCAAGATCGACGATGTCAGGCTAAGAATTCGCTTCTGCGACGATACTTCGTGCGCCCTCTTCGAATTACGATTTCCCATGAACCTCAAAGGCATCAAAGGCGTTTCAGATGTTTTCATCCCGATCCATCCTCCCTCGATTATCTCCCTCGACTTTACCTTCGCTGCGACCGCTCCAAATGTCGTACAACAGAAGTTCGATTGCACCACCCTTCGCCTGGACTTCCAAGTCAGCCGAAACCTCGAAGTCCTCGTCCCCCTCGCTGCCAAAGAGCCACTGTTGCCAACCCGGGCACAGTCGGGCAAAGTCCTCGACGCTGTTCGCATGCTCTCCGATATCACTTCCTTTCGCATCTACATCGAGGCCACCAAGCTGCCCAAAGCCAAGCTGCAGTCCATCAGCGATGCGATTCTCCAGGCCCGCCTAAAGCCTCTTCGCCATCAAGATGATCTCGCCAGCATGTACCACGGCACAGGGGCCAAGGTTGTCCGCCTATCCGCTCAAGTCCAAGACGCTCCGCCATCTTACGATGAAACTGAGCCTCCACCTCCCATGGCTCCGATCAACGAGAAGAAGCGACATCGGGTCGGAAGCGAAGACGATGCCACAAGCCAGATCGCCTTGATCTGGACCGAGCTCAGAGCGACGCAAGAGCAGAACCAGCAACTTCAGCAACGAGTCGCGGCTTTGGAGAAGGACAACCAAGAGCTGAAACGAGAGGTTGAACAGCTACAAGCTGATGACCACAATACTGCCAACGTGTTGGAAGAACTTGACAGCAGGCTCCTTGAGTTGCGGGACGACCATGTGGACTTGGGAGACAAGGTCGATTTTCTCAGGGAGCACGGGGTAGACAGCGATGCAATAGATTCCTTTATAGAGAAGGTCAAGAGTAACATTCTTGAAGACATCTCAACGCGTCTGTCCAGGAGCTGAGCCTGTGTCTCGTTAACAACCGATGGACTGAGGTGCGCTTTTCATCAATGTCAACCCAAACACCTCACTGACCAACGCAGTCAAATACACAAAGCCCCTGCAACCACGCCGGACGGCAGGCTGAGAGATGTCTCGGTGATTAACGCCCGTGCCAAGCTCATGTTGCTCCAAGCTTCAGCGCCGCTGAAGCCTAAATTTGGGACGGTTTGGATCCTGGTCAGTCGAGCCCACGTCCCGCACAACCTTAGGCTAACATCACATAGGTAGATTACTCTCCTGTCTTTTCCCTTGCCATTTTGATATATAGAGATGTAGCTATCTACTAAATTCCGAACCTTTTTTTTTTAACCCTCCAAACCCTTTTTTTCCTCCAACGCCTTCCCTTCTAGTACCCTTTGTATCTACCTCAAGCGGTAGGCAACACCACGTCGATGGGAAATCCCTGAAAGAACTTCTCGCTGTAGGCATAGAAAGCGTTTGTGTACACAATGTCCAGCTCGTGCACCGCCATCTCAAGCGGGTGCATGTAGTAGTTCATGACAGACTCGGCGTTGGGAAAGTCCCAGCAGACCGATGGGTTGTACGCCTCCCTCTGGCCGGCAAACTCGTGTCGCAGACCCAGCACGTGGCCGAGTTCGTGACAGAAGATGTTGACCATGGCCTCGCGGAACGTGGACGTGAACGCACGAGGGTAGACCTTGATCACCCGCGACTGTGCAGAGCAATTCGGGAAGAAGGCTTTGGCTAGGGCCATGTCTTCAGGGGCGCCGACAAAGTACACGACGGAAAAGAAGGCGTCCTTGCGCTTAAAAACGCGTTTGAACTGCACAGGGCCGAATTCCCAGGCCCGTGTCGCCGCCTTAAGACAGGCTGCGACGTGCTCGCCTTCACCATCGGCCGGGAACCCATCCAGGTCGACAAAGTAGGGAAGGGTGGTGCCGACAGGGTAGCGGGAGATGCAGCCATTGTAACCAAGCTGAAGGGCAGTGATGCTGCCCATTTCATCACACTGCGTGCTACAATGATACGCGGGCGGGGCTACGTGACGAGGAAGGGAGGGGCGGCTCTGAGCTGAAGGTTATGGGGACCCGTTAGCGGTGATTCTAATTTCTGTGGATGATCAAGTGTATCCTATCAGGGGTTGGAAAATGTCTGAGAAAAGCAGCAAGCTGTTAAGTTTTCTCAAAACAAAGCTATGGAAATGATGGATCGTTGGGGCGGATTCGAGGCGCCCGATAAGCAGCCAGAAGAGAGGCAGGACAAGGCGGACTCACATTGCATGGCGAATAGGTGCTTAGGTGGGTTGTTATGGGTAGTAGAAGAGGGATCCGATGGTCGAGAGAGAGAGGTAGGTGTTGGTAATGTTGGGAAATAAGAGCAATATCGAAGTATCAGGGCGCTACCTTTATACCATGAATCTTTGACAGATCCGTAGATGGATCTCCCGTCAGGGTGCCGATTGCATGCAGACCCCTTGCCCCCGTCCCTTTGCGCCGGCGTCGGTGTGTCACACTCTCTGCTTGCTCCAAAAAACTGAGACCCCTTGACTTAGCTAGACGGTGCGCTGGGTTTTAGACGGCCTATCAAAATCAGGCACGAGTGGCGGTGGTCGCCCCCAATCACACCAGCCAGCAAGCCACCTTTTCACGTTTCTCAACACTTAAAAGCCACCTTTTGAGCTTTTCCTTACTTTTAAAGCCTCTATATTACCCCTGGGCTTTATTAGCCTTATAGCTTTAGGGAGTAAATTATTAAGGGGATTTATTGCTTTATACCTTAGGTATCGATAGGGATAAGCGGCCTTGGCGCTTATAGCCTTGGGATAAAACTTTTGAAGGCTGCCTCTATATTCTCATAGTATTGTCGTCTTTTTCTAAGGATTTGCAAAGCAAAATAGTCTCACCAGTGCTGCTTCAATATCGATGATGCCGGTAATTGCTATGGATAAATGGCCAAGCAGGGAGAGTGCCTCCAGCCATGTCGTAAACTTTGCTTGGAAAAACTGCAAGACACTATCGACAATCTTGGTGTCTTAGTCCTTTGCGAAATCTGAGGCAATTAGGTGTTTGGTCCAGTGAATGCACAAATACTCGAGAGGAGCCAATGGATCAGGTTTTGGACGAGACGATTCTCACACGGTGGCGCCAGGAGAACCCAAGCCGTAGATGTCTTCTTTGAACTCTCTCTTGCTCCTCAGAACATCGAGGCATCGAAGAGAGATTTGCAAGTGGTGGTGCTCAACTCCATGAGGAATAATTTCTTTGGCGTAATACTCAAGAAGATACTCCTTGGCCGACTGATGAACAAAGGAGATGACGCGATCCTGATACTCCAGAAAGGAGCCGCATGAGCGAACAGTCTTTCTAATGGCTTTCTCATCGTAGTCTGCCAACGACTTAACTAGAGCGGCCATCTCCTTTGACTTGAGAGAGCGGTATGCAAGACAGGCGGTGGTCAAAACCGCCTTGAGTTGAGTCGAGTTAGACGACTCCAATACCTTATTCATCATAATCTTGTGTAGAGATTAGGAAGACCTTTCGGAAACTGTTCAAACTCTTTGACAACCATATGCTTAGCCACCTCAGAGGAGGCGAGCCGCTGATACACCATGGACACCCAAAGAAAGGTGTCCTCTGCATTCGCAACCATGTGGTCATACACCCTCTTCTTCAAATCCTCGTTGTCGTTGTCGCCCTCGTCTTCCTCGCTACACTCCTGACCTGTCTCTTCCTTGTCTTGCTTGTCCTCCTTGTCCCACTTCTTACCCAACTCGTCCACCTTTGTTCGGATGTATGACTGGATGGCTTCGGCAACATACTTCTTGTTGTCTTCAAGTGTGATGGGAACTAGCCCCTGGATGCCCCCAATCTCTAGTTCGATCTCGGGCCATTTGCGACTCGACACAATCCACTTGGCCGGGCACGAGCTCGATAAGTTGGCAATGAGATTGGTGAGGTTTGATCTTCCCTTATTGCACTCATCCAAGGCATCAACAATGAATACGGCGTCCTCCAGAATGGGATCTTGGAGCATGTCGGTCAGAACATCGTCGAGATCCAAGGTGGTATTGGGCCCCTCGAAGAGCTTGCCCTCTGTCTTATCATACACGACGCGAAGCTTGGGCATGAGTGATGGGTAATGATCGAGTACCATGTATATGAGACGGCGCATCGCAGCTGTGTCGCTGGATTGGCGTTCCTCTGTGGCCTTGCAAAAGTAGTACGAGAGCGGATCCGTCCACCCGTCCAGCTGATTGATGATGGCGCAGAGGAGCATCGTCTTTCCTTTCCCAGGGTCACCTTTAATCCAGACGTCCCTGCTTGACGGAGTCTCCGCGTCTTTGACACATCAAGGACAAACCCGAAATTCCACGCGTGTGCGGGCGTCAAGTCCAAATTTTCCCTGAAGTAGATGTCTACGCCAGTTGCTGTAAAACGGACGAGAGGATGGCGATTTGATTCCACAGCTTTGTGCAGGGCCGTCTTGCCTTGGTTGTTGACCAAGGCCATGCAGAGGGACAGAGAGACTTGATGGAATCAAGCATCATCAACATTCACACCACAGACATGTGGTTCACAATCCTGAGGATGTAGGAACAAACGGATGCAGCGAATTCTAACTTTAGTGGGGAAAGGCTGAAACAATCCAATTCTTTCCCGCCAACGAGCACCTTCAAGCATGCTCCAGCATCGGCCAATCATCATCCTTCGTCACGCTTGCGAATAGCGCCATGACACATCACTCAATGTTGCACAAAGTTCAATTAACAATATCATTCAAAGCTCCCACCCCCCGCTCCATTTCCTGCTCTCATGTCTCATACAGCTCTCGAACACTTCCCTCGACGTGATCAAGTGTCAACGTATCACGGGAACCTAATGGACGGCTGACGTGAACCATCCAAGCAGGGTCCAGCGGCGTGCCCTCAGGCCCAAAGTCGTGCCAGGCTCGGACAGTCATTCTCTCGGGTGAGAAATTGACCGAGAAGTCGACAGGGCAATTGGCACAAGAGCCACCCACTTCGGTTTCCGGACCCTGTCGAGCAAGTTCGAAAGCGAAGCGCAGCGCGTTCCTAGGATTTGAAGGCCTGCTACCACACGTTTCGAGATTTTGCCTTTCGTCGTCCCAGAAAAAACTTTCAACAAATGCCATTCTGAAATTGAGTGTTTGATGGTGACATATTGACAACCATCCAATGGCCTGCTCAGATATCGGCTCGCTCCAAGGCTCATATGTCCAAACTGATAACAACAAGTACCTTCCCTGTACGATCTTAGGATGTGTAGCGTATCCGCATCTCACAGCTCCCCTTATCTTCGACCATGGTGAAAAGGGGCCTCGACGAGACATGGTGAGCTGATCAAGCAACTTCCTATGCCTTTTATCGAGGTTGCCAAGACGCTCCAACTTCAGCGCAAGCTGGATATGCCGATGCTGAAGCGATAGCCTGACGCTGCTGCCGGCCAGGTAGAGGGTTTTTAGACCGTGTCGGGGGCATGTCTGGTCCCTTGCCGGGTGGAGTTTGGAACACAACTCGCAAACCCAAAGATCGGGGTTGCTCCGCGAGATGCTGACCAAATAACTCAGGTATTGGATCTTGGAGAGCGAAGAAATTGGCTCATAGCGTCCAGGTATAACGGTCCAAAAAGCTCGGCACGTTGTCGCCAGCACGTGCCTATCAACTTCTGACAGATGGTCCGTCACAGTAAGGAGCAATTCAACTGGCAACTGGATAAGATGGCAATCCAAGCTTTGCCCCGGTGATGGTTGCATCCGACGGACAATCCTCTTTGCATGCGATGCCGCACTTCTCATTGTGATTCCAGGCCAAGCTGCAAGACGGTGGTACTGGCAGCAGTGATCTCCGATTTCGATATATGACATGGTGATGGCGGTATTGTAGAATAGGTAGGTAAATGAGCCAAGGGCGGATGGATCTTTAGCTTTTTGGATGTGTCCTGGCAGGGAAAGGCACAGAGGGGTTGCAGTTATTCTTATATTCGCCAGAAACGGGCATGTTGACACTTGCAATAGAGTTTCATCCATCATAGTTGCGCGCTGCATGCGTGAAAACCCTTTTCATTCTACCAAAGTTCGAGTTCTACGCCAAAGCGTATTTAAGCATCCGTCTCGCGTAAGGCTCCCAACGAAAGACTGGGTGGACATGGCTTCCACATCTCAGCCGACTGAACTGCTAAAGAGGCCACCCTGGGTCTTTGAAGATGTGACTACAAGAGGTGTTGACGACGCTGTTGACTGAGTTCATTGCGGCCTGGCAGAGGGCACTACTGTCGATGCTGGTGGCCAACCTATCGAAGAGGCTACAGGTTGAGCAGTTGCCTAATCTCAGTCGCAAAGATGGAAGAAATTGTGGAAAAATACGAAAGAGTGGTATGAATAATTGCGCTTTTTGTTGAGGGCGTAGTTAAAAGTCGATAGTGCCTGGCATGGAGACGCCAAAATTAAGGTTATTTTTAACCCTATTCTAATATCAAGACGTCAACCCTGGGGGTCTACCTGATGTCTCAAAGCCAGAACTCTGTTGAATGTTTCCGTGGTAGCCTCTCATTCGCCATCTTTGTCGTTCAAAGTTGCCTGCCCATTGTTTAGAGCCATATCTGGTTGCCACATCTGGTGCACTTTGGTCGTACGAGTTTGCTTTGGATAGAAACCAGTCCAAGACCACACCAACAAACGCCGCCACATCAAGATGCCGGTGATGATGCTTGTTCGCAGGCGCCGATATTCCCCTTGTACGAGCATTAAGCCCAATCGAGCAGCTCTATCAGTCGAGATAACAATGCTTGCAAGCCAAGACCCGGTGCTTCCGCCTCCACGTCCGTAATGTTGACGGTGGCCGCTGGTGTCTAGGTACTATGCAAACCGCTCAATATGAACTCAATTAAGCAAGAACCATAATTTTGACAGGTCCGATGACCCAGAGATCTATAAAGGCCGACAAACCCTACACCTGCAATGTTGCTCAACACGCTTATCGCGTTGCAATTTCGATTCTCAACTGAACTGCCGATCCATCACGCATTCGAAAAGCGGGGAACTTCCACAGCATCCGCTATGCTTACACACAAAATACAATTTGTATCTCGGATGGCGCGAGAAGCAAGATGCTTGTCTTTAACCCCGCTGGGCCAAGGCAGCTCTATCGCCGATCAGGAAGGTGACTTATGCGCCGATCCTCCCCCGCCTCGTGGCCAAGGCGTGCTCAAGCAAAGAGCTTTTGCTGAGCTTCCTGAACTGGTTACCACCGACTGGCTGTGTATGTCTTGGTAGAGGTATGACGACATGGCGGGGACCTATCCCGAGCTCGAGAAGCTCGTAAGCTTACTGCGTAGTACGGCTCTAGGAAAGGAAGCTGACCCGACGCAACACAAAGTCACGATAGTGCTGGCAAATGAGATGGAGCTTGGCCAAGCTCATCCCTGGTCTTGGATAGACTTGGCCCCTTCTGCCTGGTCAATGGCACAATGATAGAGTTGCATGGTAACATGGCACCTGCAAGCCGTGCATTTATAGTCTGCGCTTCCCGGTGATGTCAATCATTTCTACTACCCCTCTGCCTTGCGCCTTTTTTACAAGCTCAATTGGTATCGCGAGTTCATCATGCGTGTCCAACAGCTTTCTGTTCTTGCTGCCTTTGCTTCTGGAGCGTCTGCTTGTCAGCGCGACTTTAATCTAGAGACAAGGCATACTCATCGCAAGCCACTTGTTAAGCGCAATGACCAATGGCCTCCCATATTGAATGATCACGAGACTCTCTTGGTCAATTCGTTTGACAATGTCTCCATTGATGAGTGGTCAGACTACTACGGTCATCAGAACAAGCTTGCTGGCTACGGTAAAGACGCCGCGCAGTGGACTGCGGACCGATGGAACGAGAATGGCGTCGATGCTCACCTCAATGAGTACCACGTATTCTTGCGGTATCCCGTCAGTGCTTCTCTGCAATATACTAGTGCCAGCGGCGAGGTGTCAGAGGTCAACCTCAAGGAGGAGGTGCTAGAGGAAGACGATGTTACAGGATTGGATGTCATCTCTCAACAGACGTGGTTGGGTTACTCTCCTACTGGTAATGCGTCAGCTGAATACGTCTACGTCGGGTAAGGCTACTCACGTGTGGGAGTCAAAGAATGGTCGCTAACAGATACTAGCCGTGGCTCCATTGATGACTTTGAGAGACTCGTCGAACTCGGTGTCGAGGTCAAGGGCAAGATTGCTCTGATCAAGTACGGTGGCTTGTTCCGTGGACTCAAGGTCAAGAATGCTCAGGACCACGGCGCCATTGGAGCCGTCATATTTACCGACCCTGGTGATGATGGCAACGTCACGGCTACCAACGGCTACGAGGCCTATCCTAGTATGTTGAACAGACAAGTATGTGCGAACATGAGCTGACTAGATTTAGACGGCCCTGCCAGAAACCCCAGCGCTGTGCAAAAGGGCTCTACTCTCTTCCTCTCAACACATCCCGGCGATCCTACAACTCCTGGATATCCCTCTCACAAGGATGCTCCCCGAGCCGATTACTCAGATGTGATTGCCAAGATCCCTTCTCTCCCTATCTCATACTCGGCAGCCGAGCCTCTGCTGAAGGCTCTCGACGGCCACGGCATTTCTGCCGAAACTGTCAACCGAACAAGGTGGACTGGCGGACTTGACGCTGAGTACAGCACTGGCCCTGCGCCGGGCGTGAAGCTGTCTCTTGATGTTGTGTCTCGTGACAGTATCGCCCCGATTCATAATGTGATTGGTGTCATTAATGGTACCAACGCCGATGAGACCATTGTCATTGGAAACCACAGAGATACCTGGATGGTCGTGAGTAGCCCCCAACCCGACTGCTTAGGATCAGTGACTGACCATTCAGGGCGGTAACGGAGATCCCAACTCTGGATCTGCTATCCTCGTCGAGTTCACTCGAGCCCTCAAGAAGCTCCAGGATGCGGGCTGGAAGCCTAAGCGGAACATTGTCTTTGCTTCCTGGGATGCTGAGGAATGGGGTCTTATCGGGTCCACCGAGTGGGTTGAGGAGCATGTCAACTGGCTCACCGAGACAGCTGTCTCGTATCTCAACATTGATGTCGCCGTCTCTGGCCCCCGACCTAACCTGGCAACTACTCCAGAGCTTCATACTCTCGCCACAGAGACCATGAAGAAGGTCATCCATCCTAACTTTGGTGGCTTCAACATTTCGCTCTACGATGCTTGGCACGAGGCGTCTGGCGGCGTCGTCGAGGTCCTCGGCTCTGGATCTGACTACACGCCCTTCCTTCATCGGGGTATCAGCTCCTTTGATGTGGGCAGCTCAGGTGGTCCCAATGATCCCATTTGGCACTACCACTCCAACTACGATACCTATCATTGGATGGCCACTTTCGGCGACCCTGGTTTCCTTGTACATGCCTCTCAGGGTCAGTACCTGGCTCTCATCGCGTACCACTTGGCCAGCGATGAGATCCTTCCCATCGATACCCAGAACTATGCTGTCGAACTTCGAGCCTACTACGACGATCTTGTCGAGTACACCGAAGGAGCGGGTGCTGAGCTCGATCTTTCCGAGCTTGACGAAGCCATCAGCCACTTCAAGAAGAGTGCTGATGAGGTCAAGGCCCTCGAGAAGATTGCAGTGGAGAGAAACGACGAGATCCTCAAGAAGGTCGTCAACCACAAGTACCGCGACTTTCAGCGTGGTTTCATCTCACAAGGCGGTCTTCCCAACCGTGAGTTCTACAAGCACGTCGTCACTGCCCCTGGTCTCGATACCGGATATGCTGCTGTGACGTTCCCTGGCATCACTGAGGGTGTTCAGTATGCCAAGGATGGTGATTATTCAGTTGCCCAGGATTGGGTGAGCAAGACTGCTCGAGGTATCGTCGTTGCTGCCAATATCCTCAAGACTTGAGCATCTTTTTGTGGGTGGCATTTTTTCGGTGTTGGTGGTGTGGGAGTGGGAAGAGACTGGTTTTGCAGACGGGGTGGCTTCATTTCAAGTCAATCCTTAACTTTACGATTTGACGTTAGATGATAATGATATTAGTAGCTATATGCCGCAATCTTTTGCGCTTACCTATTCAGAGTCTTGTTTTGCATATACAGTTATGCTGTATTTTCCCCTATTTAAAATTAAACTGGGGTTTAAAATATCGCCAGTTGCTTTGCCACGGCGGCTACCATCCCATCTGAATATTTCATTTCAGAACTATCACATTATAGGTATCATGCGATCTTCTAGCTCAGTTGTCCCATCGAAGGCCAGACTTCAACTATAACAAAGAACACATTTGGAACACATTTGCATTATATTATAGCAATCTAACCTTGGGGTATGAAGTTGAGATACTGACCTCAGAAAAGTCATAAAGCTGTAAGGCATAGTGAGGCACATTTGTTGAAATACTCTTATCATCCAGGTATTAAGGTCATGGTTCCCTGGGATGCTGCTGGCGAGGTCGTGTACCACCTCGAGGGCGTCTCCAAGCCTGTGTCTTTTGAGATCAGGCGACGAACCCCTCAGAAGAAGGACCACGTCTTCCCCATCCCAGCCTGTTCTTGATGCCTTCTCGTTTCTCTCTTGTTCATTTCAATGAACGCCCTGGGTCTCGCCGAGGCCGCCCACGTCATGGCCGAAGCCTTCCATAAGCTCGTCGATGGGAAGAGCAACCGCTCGGTGGTGAGCCAGGCCAAGAGCAACCAGGCCATGCTATTCGGACGAGCGGAATGCGCCAACCTTTTTGGCATCACGGTTAAGATGATTCGCGATGAGGCCAAAAAGCCCTTCTCCCTGACCGACACTGCCAAGGCCATGGGCATCTCCGCGGGCTTCGTGGTCACCTTCGACATGCCGCTCATGAAGCCAGTGGCTGACTCGACCTCCGTCGCCGCGCTCTACGCGGCTGTCCAGGAGCATGACATCTTCACCCAGGAGGACGGACCGAGGAGGGAGACAAGGTGGCCCAGCCACGCATCATCACCACGGGTGAGATCACCGCCGCGACCTGGGACTCCTACGCCAGAGGCCCCGGAGACGCGGGCGAGGAAGGGACCTGAGTGGGTTCCGGGAATGATCGTTGGAGAAGAGCCCCACGAATGTACAGTAGGACGTTAGGAGTATGCCTGCATGAATTAATT